>JAIPRM010008756.1:0-15521 GCA_025469315.1 Stegophylla sp. TES_Ste_2020
GGACCACCCACCACACTAGAAAGAAAACCGTATAAATACAATTATTTTTTTTTGTATTTGTTTAAAAGCCGGACATACTTCGCACGATGGGTGTACTTCGCACGACGGGTGGTATTCTCTTGACGGGCGTATTAAATTTTAAAGAAACGATAAATCATTTCTTCAGTAAAACGATTCTGAACGAATGAAGGTAATAATATAAAAAAAAAAAAAAAATGTCCAAAATTTTTTTTCACATTTTCAAAATTTTTTTGCGCCAAAATCTTTTTTATAGGATTTCCTATCTATGTTTAAATTTTCATAAAATTCTGATCAAAAAATGATGGTTTCCGAGTCGTTTTTGTCAAATTTTGGGTAGTTTTTTCCAAAAAAAAACATTGAAGACTTGAGAAATTCAAAAAATGACCTCTCTAAAGTACAATCTGGAGGCGAATCGGGTTTCAAAAAGTTATTGATCGAAACTTTTGGACAAGTATTTCTATACGAAAAGTTGTACACAGAAAAAAAAAAAAAAGAAAAAAAAATATAAACATCATTGTAAAAACACTAAATATCTTCATTTCGTTCAGAAATCTAAAAAATACATTCGACTCACCATTACACTCCTCTTATGCACTCTAATATTTGATATTTGAAAAAAGTGTTTCTTAGTTAAAGTTAATTAATGTTTATATTATATATTTTTCACATCGTATTTAATTAAATGTACATACAAACATCAATCATTGATAACTTGGGCATAATATTTGGATAGAATACAATTTTATGGTTGTCCTGTATTTTGAGTGAGAGTCAACCGTCGTTCCGAGTTGTATTATTATACAGAATAATATCCTGATTACATGTCTACACTTAACATCCGTCCCACACGTCAATATGCTCAATGCTCATATTTGCTATATGCCATCTTTCATTACCTACCTCAGAGGTTCCCAAACTTTTTATGGTACGACTCATTTCGGGCGTTTTTCCAATTTCGGCGACCCGAAACAATAATCAAATGTCTCTCTTTTGCTTGTCGAGTGACATAAACGAAAAAAAAAAAAAAACACCGAAAAAAAAGCATTAATTTGTATTAAAATTTTTATCGATAGTTAATTTTGATACACGTAAACAACTCTTATAAATTATTACGAGATTGTGAAATTAATATTTAAAATTATATAGTTATATGAGAATACGTATAAATGAACATTACAAAAAAAAAAAAAAAAAAATTATTATACACAAAAATATTTTTCAAATTTCTATATTTACATTTCTATATAATTCCAATTGCATTTTTGTCAAATTTAGACGAGCTTTTCTTAAATTTTGCAAAAGTATTGAGAATTTTGAATGATTTAACTCTACTCTAAAATGCCATCTAGACGCAAAGTCTGATTAAAAAAGTCGCTGGTCGAAACTTTTGGAAAATATTTCTATACGAAAAAGTGTTCAATGAAAAAAAAAAAAAAAAATGAACATCGTTTGAATCTAACATACTTTTGGTTCGCGACCCACAGTTCGGGAACCTCTGACCTACCTTATAGTATGCATATATTTTATAGGTTATGGCTTAAAAATTATAGAAAATAGTATAAGAAAGATTTTGGCGCAGAGAAAATTTTGGAAATGTGAAAAAAAAAAAATGTCGGATCGAAGAAATGATTTATCGTTTATTTAATAAAATTCAATACGACGCCACCCGTCAAGAGAATCCCGCCCGACGTGCGAAGTATGTCCGGCTTTTTATAATTATTATTATTATTATTATTATTATTATTATTATTATCATACGCATATTTTCTCATTAGGCGGTGTTGGTGGTCGTGCTGGTGCCGGTAAGTAACGGCCTATGATCCGGCGGCGGCGGATAAAAGGTGCGACGGCGGCGCTGCTGCTGCACAGACCACCCGTTGTGTACATGACGTATTTTCGCCCATAAAGATAATAATTATTGCTAATATTCAAACCGCTCGCGTGGGCGCGCGGCCGCCCGCAGTTTCCTCCGTTGTTTCTCGGCGGCGGCGGCGCGAAAGGGATAAACGACGACGACGACGGGTAAGGGTTGGACGGCCGCCGGGGGGGGGGGTGGGTGCCGTCAAAAGGGTGTGCGCGCGCAAATTATATTCATACGACGCATTATCGCCGCCCGCCGCCGCCGCCGCCGTGGGCTCGTTTTACAGCAGTTTCTCGCTTGTGTGTAAGAACCGATTCGGCGGCGGCGGGCGCAGTCCATTACACGCCGAGTATAATGTGCACTTCTCCTCCTTCTCCTTCTCTTCCTGCGCTAAGTATATTATATACCATTATGGCGGCGACGACCGGTGAGAGAGGGGAGGTGAGTGTGACGCTAATTATTATACGACCGTTTTTTTTTTTTTTTTTGTAAACGCGTGGCAACACTTATATAATAATAATGGTAATAACAATAATAAAATGTATACACACTGCTGCTGCTGCTCTAGAAGCTTTTGAATAAGATTATATTATAATGTACTCAGATCGCCCACGCTTGCACATTAGCTCCGTACGTTTATAGTGTAAGATGTCCCTCCCTCCCCCCTCCCCGTTCGCTGTTATATTTTCATAATCTTTGTCGCATGTATTATCGGTGAACATCATTCACTCCCTCCCTCCCTCCCTCCCTCCCATGAATATGTTTTTAGGTTCGATGCAACTTTTTTTATTTATTTTTTTTTTTTTCACTAATTTCGCGTTACGGAAGTAACCGCCTCTTGTTGACCCTTTTTTTTTTTCCAAGTCTAACCATTTTTTAAACCTTTTTTTTTTTTTTTTACCACCACAGTAATGTATACATTAACTATTTGGACTAAGGAAATAGTGCCAATCGATAGTCGTGTATTACCACCATACGAGTTACTTTGGTAATTAATGAATAAAATATCAACATAGGCGCAGATAGGATGAAAAATTTGGGGAGGGGACTTATATTTTTTTATTCATTTCGATAAGTATAGTCGTATAAAATATTTTTGGAAGTATATAATATGTATCATGTACCCGTTTTAGTATAATATAATGAAAATGTATTTAAGGATCAAGGATTATATCAGAAAAACATTGAAATACAATTTGTATTTAAACATGGGTGAATAAAACATAGGAAAATATTGTGTTTATTAGTAATTTTACAATAATTAATAATATTGATTCATATAGTATTATACAAATATATCACTCAATGTCATAAAGTAATATTCATTGTTACACCATAAATATTTTTATTATCCGTATCACCTATTCGAATATCATACATGTTTTTTTTTTTTTTTTTAGAGGGGGGGGCAAAAATTGTTTTGAGAGTGCTAGCTAAGCCCCTCTAGCCCTCCATCTATTTGCGCTAATGAACCTAACTATAACAACGAAATATCATTTTATATTAGACGTAATGGATAGGTAACTGAATCGTCTGTTTTAGAATTATATTGTGTTTTTTAGCTTGTCAGAAATAACACAATAAAATATCAATTTAGTATTCAATAAAATTATATGTATTCAATTTTACAGCTTCTTTTCTTCCCTCTTCTTTTTTAACCGTCAATAACCCTAACCTATAAAATTTAATCTGTAGTTAAATTTAAGAAACGTGTAATATGTGAAGCAATAGAAAAACCTCTTTTGATAAAACCTCTTTCAATGTTATTTACGTGCTACAACTTTCAATATTATAGTCGTAAACTACGCGTTAATTGTTTGTGTTTAAAAATGAACGGTATAAAATTTATCTCATAACTAGTATTTGTTTATCGGTAACAATTTTTTAATGACTATTTTTAAAACTTTAGACCAATAGGTAAAATTAAAAAAAAAAAAAAATATATATATGCCGTGTAACTATGTTTACGTGAATTCTAAATTACAAAATATGTTCCAATACACAAAATAATTCCGCGATTGCCTCTGGGCCGTTTCGTTTTGTCGACTGTTTAAAACTTTTTTTCCCTCCCATGTTGTTGTAGTCTACTAAATCTTTACGAGCACATATTCGTTCGTGTGCGTTTTGGTTTCCAAAAATGAGGGTTCATAAAATTCTTCAATTTTAACGTTAATCGAACGAACTTCATCAACGAAATATCGTTCCATTTTTAGTAATAGCATTCTGCTATTGTTATTTATGATTTTTTTACTCGATGAGCATTTGATTAGAAAATATTATTACACCTTTTTTTTCGAATCGTAAAAGTACATTTCTGCACTCATATTACTTTATATTTGCTTCAATATTTTTATGTTTTAATTAAATTTATTGGAGTAAAATATATATATATATAATGAATACCTATACACATGGAATTAATTTACATGTCACAAAGAACGAGAGTTCAAACGTTTAAAATTATAATTAACTGGTATTAGGTATGATCGTGATATTATTAAATTTGTGAAACCTTATAGTATAATCATTTTTATTAAATTTACTTTTTGTGATTAAAATGTGCCTTTGTTTTAATTAAAATATTTACTCGCACACTTGTATTCAGTATTGAATAAAAATAATCTCTTAAGCAATTATTCATGAATTAATCATTGGATGTTATATAGTTCTCTCTGTTTAAAATAAAGAAAACAAAATGTATTTTCTATACAAATATTTAGTAAAATCTAACTTATTAAAAATTTTAAAATCATTATTCAATACATATTATTATTATCCACGGGGAGACACTTAAAATTTTCGACTGGATTAGAAGTAATTATCTTTTAATCGTACAATTAACGAAATGTAAATAATATTTATATGTTATAGTTTTGAAATTTAGTGGTTTAGTAGATAATTGGATAATTAATTATGTAGTGTTTTCAAAACACGACTGAATTTCTAATAAATAATTATTAGGTGATTAAATATTTCACAAATAGCATATTTTATTTTATTTTAATTATTTTCCTGTGTTTTAAATGTATATGTATACACAATTCGTAGTTATTATAATTAACCAGTAGCGTAGCTGAAGCTCCACCAAGGAGGGTGCGATTTGTAAATTATTCTTAGCCTAAAATATTTTTTTATCATTCTTATAATAGAAAGCTTGTTTTCTTTGCCGTCCAAATTTTTGATAGATAATAAACGTGCCTTCTTACATTCAGCCTCCTCGAGCTTATTAAATATAAACCATGTTTTATATTCATAAAATTTATAATTAAGGTACAACTCGTTTTTGTGTGAAAATTCGTAACTATGACAAAAGTAAAATAATTCGATAGCACATACCTATCCATTATTATAAATTTATAAATGAAACAGGAAATTAATAAAAAATAATGTATAATAATTTATTTTACTAAAAAAAAAAATCATTGTCAATTATAAATTGAATAAATTTTAACGAGGTGTTTCTTAATTTCACTCGGAATAAAATCTTGAATTAAGTATTATTACACAAGTACCAAAGTATAAATAGTTACAGCAAAATCAATTTTTTCTTCTTCTTTTATAAATGGCCCTCGGTAGACGAACGTTTATAAAATTATAAATGCATACTATAATGAAAAATAAAAAAACTCCAAGGAAGGGGCGATCCACCCATCGCCGCCCTCCCCTGAAATACGCCACTGATATTAACCGGGGTTGCTTTCGATGTAGTTTTCTTTCTTAACCGCGTAAATATAATACCGTGCAAGTGGAGTACTACGTTCTATTATACGATATCGTTCGAGTATATTTTTCCGGTTGGATATTGGTAATCGATGTTTATTTTTATTTGCAAATCTTGAAAACGGTTTCAATTTGTCTTGCACGCGGACACGTAAGAGAGTGCGTTTTTTTTTCTTGTTGTAAAACGCTCCCGAGTATATTTCACAGTATTCGAGATATCCATCATGTTTCTTGTGCCGTCGCCGCCGTTGAGAATAATAATAAAATAAGACGTCTGGCAAGAGACAAATTATAATACATATTTTTCGCCGAGAATTTAATGTGACGTTAGAGCGCGTATTTCGACATCACCGCGACCACCGTGTTTCGTCTGGAATAATATTATAAACCTTCAATTATATTATGTTATCGTCCCCGGAAACAAGACACAACAGCGTCCGCGTCCAGCCCGGATAGAATTAATTTCCAATATTGAATATTATAATTTTTTTTTTTTGCCGTTTTAAAATAAAATATAAATATATATATATATATATATATAAGTATCTTATTGCTGATTCGTATACGATTTATAACTTAGATAACTGGCGAATTTAACTTGCATATTTCTTTTTTTTTTTTTTAAATATCGTGTATTCAATGGAGTAGAATAATATTATTATTATAACGCCTTTAGTGTGAAAATAAATAAAAATACTGTTGCATTACACGGATAATTAGCTAAATGTATAATCAACTATAGTCATTATTCGAATTATTATTATTTAAAAAAAAAAAAAAACAGTACTCTCTATTGTTGTACCCATATTATAACGATGAAACTCGTAATACGTCTTTTCAATTATTGTTTTTGTATTTTTAATGTTTATGAAAAAATTTTCTGTTCTTTTTAAATATTTATAACTATCCAAATTTAACTCTTAACTATTATCTGTCATTGTTCCTTACTAAATTGTTTTTTGTATTTAATTTAATTTTATTTATTTGTTCTAGCTTCATAAGTATAAAATACATGTTATTTGGAATTTTTACACAATTTCTGATCGACCAACTCTTTTTTCTCGATTATATGTAATAATTATGTAAAGAATATTATTATTTTGTTTTGCATATTGTAGACATACTGACCATTATTTATTGATTTTAAGCGACTCGAACGGTCTTTATTGCTGATATAAAATGAGTAAATGAGAATATTATATTACAGTTGCGTATCCAGAGGGGGAGGGGGCTGAGGGGGCTGCAGCCCCTCCCAAAATTTTTCATTTATTATCCGCAGTATTCAATAGTTGACCTTTAATTTTAAAGTGTCTAAATAATCTAAGTTGTCATTATCTATTTAATAATTAATATTAATATCTAATTAAGATATCATCGTTAATGGTAAATATATAAATTAATTTAGATTTGACCAGTAAACATATTTTAATTATTTAAAATTATTTGGGTTTTGTTATACCTTGCACTTAAATGACCCCATAGTGTCAAATTTGTAAGAGGATCAAAATTAAATATTTAATTATTATTTCCATTTTATAATAAATAAGAATGTATGGTGCATAGGTACTAATTAAATAAAAATGGAGATAATGATTTCATGGGCTTTCTTCTAATTTCTAAAAATTAATGAAATCAAAAAGGACTATGAAATTTTGTCACTGATCAGCCCCTCCCCCAAAAAAAAAAAAAATCCTGGATACGCCACTGTTACATAATGATTGATAGTGTCATAAAATTTGTTGACTAAAATTTACAATCCAGATAATACGATTTTTAAATATATGTTTTGAATCATAACAATCATATATTATAACGATTGTGGAATACAATTTTTAATCAACATAATTATATTACATGATAATAAAATTAATAACAATTTTACCATAGTAATTTTTTACTCCAATCTTTTTACATTAACACATTGTGTATAAGTACTACTAAATATGGAATAAATGAACTTGTCTATTATTTTTATAATTTTCATTATTCTATTTTGTAACGAACACAACCTCGTTTTTTGAAAATATTTAATACAAACGATTCGTTTTTCTTTAACTGTATTAACACATATCCTATTTAGCCCGATAATAGAGATCATAATAATAAAAAAAAAAAGAAAACATTATATCATAACCTAATTTTATAGATAATGAACACGTTTGTTTTCTTTTAAATATAAAAATAATTATATGATATTTAAAATCAATAATTTTTGATTTGACTCAAAATAAATTCAATTATCAATTCAATAATCGAACTTCAAAATTATTAGCTACCAGTTAGATATGAAATATGTATTGTTTTCATGAAAATGGCAATATGATATATTTTTGAGTTGACGGTTCAGTTAGTTGGATCTTTGGATCTTTTTTTTTTTTTTTTTTTGAACGTTTGGGGCGTTGAACCGTATAAAACATATGACATATGCGCGTGAGAGGAATGAAGACATTGCCAAACACGTACACATTCCTTCCTTATTCTCCGCGTAGGGTCTAAAATATTGTATACTTGTTAAAATATGCGTAAATTACACTTCGAGTATTCGGAAAAAGTAAAACAAAGAGATTGTAAGTACATTCCTTGCTTTGTTCTCGAGATGCAAAATATTAATAATGATAATATTTTATATAGGTATAGCTCTAAAAATATGACGTGCAAATTACTACACATCGAGTATTCGATATGCTTTCAATTAGAACGCGATGATAAAAATGCGAATATTAATCACAATTATTACAAAAGAACGCGCGCGAGAGACGCGTAAGAAACAAACTTTAAGGCAAACGAAATGGAAGGTAATTCATACTTCTGTGGCATTTAATTTTGATTAAAGTTTCGTTTTGTTATTTAAATATTTTCGGCTTTGTATATATATATATATATATAACTGAACATATTGATTAAAATAACAAAACTTCTTTCAAGCCGCTGCTTGTGATATGACACTTCTCGTTCGCAGTGATTTATATAATAAATATACTTTTTGAGTACTTTGATCTGTTAAATTCCAAAAACGTTTTAGCGTTTTGATTTAATTTTTGAATGTTTATTATGTAAATATAATCGCTATAATTTCGCGAGCATAATATAATATAACGGACACGTTTCAAAAATACGAATTAAAAATTTCGGATTTCAGATTAGTAGCGTCTTTAAATCAACTGCGGACGATCAACTGGCAATCGAAATATGTAATTTAAATACGAAAATAGTAATTTAATATAATTTCAAATATGAATTCTTCAGTCTTTTGTTTTATTATTAAATTATATAATTAAGTGAATTATAAATGCAATCCACTCGACACTTGCGGCGTTCAGAGGCAAAAGTTATGCGAAAAATTGTTATAAATATTAAAAAAAAAAAAAAAAAGCATAATAATGAATGCAATGAGAAATTTACGAATTGTAAATATTAAGGGCAGATTACGGGAAATATCGTTTCTTTAAAATGAACTGCATCCACCATGAATATCCCATCCAAAAAGCAAAAGTATATCCACGGTGCAACGTCTGTCCGGCTTTTTTATTTTTGGAGGAATGAGATTTTTTAAAAATTTACTGGGTGTTGAGATTTTTAAAAATGTAAAAAGGAGTAGAAAAAAAAAGGTTAGGAACCACTGTAACTTCTGCAAGCGTTGTTTACGTTGCTAAAAATTGTTCGCCGTTGCCTTAAAGCTTCTTTAATAATACCTTCAGTATCGTATTCGACTTTGCTTTACAACTTCTGAAGCTCTTTTATGGAGAGACAACAAACTCTAATTTAATAATTAAATAAAACTGAAGATAGCCTATGCTGTGGTGGTGCTAAATTTTTCTGACCTCGCCTGCCAAGAATCAGTTCATTTCTTTTCTTTTTTTTTTTTTTTTGTATTCCCTGAAATTATGAATAATTTTAGGACCACAAAACCCATCATTTTAAATAATGTGATAATAATAATAATAATAATAATAAATTCGATTTTCTCACGAAATTCCTTTCTTTGTTTTCATTTTCTCTAACAAATTTTCGTTTGATTTTCGCGTTCTTTCCAAATTGTTTCACGTGCCATCACGTGTATTATAGTGTATTGTGTTAAATTCCGTATTATTTCAGATCGACTCGAAATAATAATTCTCGATAACTAAAATCGCTGTAAACATTTTGCGAACACACAGTTGAAGGGCTTTTGGGAGTGTGAAATACCATATACCATTATATTTAACAGAGTTTTCATTTTTTTGTCAACACTGAAATATTTATTATAAAATATTATATTTAAAAAAAAATGTCGTTTCGCGTACCTACAGAAAAATCGTATACATATAATGTGATATGTAACAGCATTATTATTATTATTATGCCCCCACCCCGCGTATATAACACTCATAAATGACGTTTCCATTCTGACGGCGCAGGCTTATCCACCTCGCGTGCACACACACACACACACACACGCGCGCGCGCGTGTTAGTAAACACGACTATATTGATAAGGAAGCGAAATATTCACATTTACGTGCGTGCGTGTGTGTGTGTGTGTGTGGGTGTATTTGTATGTATAATATGTAATGAGTGTGTGTGCGTGCGTATAAAATACAGCTGGCAGTAGCACCGACGATATGTGCCTGTCGTATTGCCCGTAAGACCATTTATCACGGTTTCTAGCGCATGATGTACTGCCATCACCACCACCACCACCACCATATAACCCCCCCTCCAACGACCCCAGCGTGGGGGAGAAAACCGTGTTGTATTAGAAAAAAAAAAAAACCCGGAGAACGATTTCGCCTTGGCGTGTGTGTGCGCGGGGAAAGAGAGGAGAAGGAAGCGCGTTGATAGACGTTTGTGTGTGTGTGGATATTATTCATGGAGTCGGGAGGTCGCGGAGACGACGAATATATAACAATATAGTCGGCGAGAGTACTACAAAAACAAAAAACAGAAAAAAACGCGTGAAACTACCTCGAGGGGGGCATGAAAAACAATGTTAAAAATATTATAATATAATAATAAATATTATATTAAATTACATCTCCGAAAGAGTATCACGTCGTGGTGGCACTCCGCTTGCGACGACGTCTCCGAGACACGGGAACGCGCATATTGTCTTTGTTTGTCACGACCGCCGCGACTTGTGGTGTCACGTCGTCGTTTGGAGTAGTAATAATATCGATCAAATTCGTCATTTATGAATAATATAATATATTATTTATGAACATTTTAACATAAACTTAATGAATGTCATTTTTAAACTTTTAAACTTTTCCCGATTTGTAAGCACTAAAATGCACAATGAATATATGTTTTTTTGAAATCGGATGAATCGTTTTGCGACACCCTGCTGTGCATGTATATTAGATTCTATGTGGAGCGAAGAAGCTTGCGTTTTAACAGTGATATTTAATTTTAATTATTATTTTATGTATATAAGTTTTCTTATAGTTTTCCCAAAATTCGAGAAAAACTACCAAAAATCTGACAGAAGACCCTGAAACTACCTTTTTTTTTTTTTTTAATCCAAAAGTTATTAAAATTTAAATATAGATAGAAAATATTTTTGCGAAAGAAAATTTTGATAATTTCCAAAACATTTTTTTTCTCATCAAAAATTGTATTTTTATTTTTGTCAGTTAATAGTGAAATATTTAACTGGCCCCGTAAAGATTAAATTTTTTTGTTAAAACTTTTTTCAATCTAATGTTTATAAAAATTTGAATTTATCGATAGACAATAATATGAAAAATATAAAAGTGTTTACTTACCTAATATGTGAAATGATTTTTTTTTTTTTTGTGTAATTTCATTTTTTAATACTTTTTTCTTTTCAAAAAAAAAATAAATATTTAATCCCAGTTCATAGTTTACAATGGGGTACAAAATTAGTTGAGTAAAAAATAAACTACATAGAAGAAAATATTATTATACTATACCCGTCATCATATTATAAGCATGTGCTGTTCTTTTTTCGGGGGGGGGGGATAAAATTATTTTTTCTGCGGTTATTTATTACGGGGGAATCTCGTATCCATAGTAGTAGTTTTACTGTTTCTCGTGTGTGCAGAGCTAAATGCAGTTTACATTTTTTTTCATAAATTTTTTATTTTGTTTTACTCGGTGACAGTTATTTTTTGCGCATAAAATCCAATTTCAAACCTTTCGAAAAGTAAATATTTCACGTTTTTCCCCACCCGTTTTTTTTTCCCCTTCCCGATACGAATTTTGATGTCTGCGGTAAATTCAATTTGCTTGCGTTCGGAATAATTCACAAAGCTAGATTTTGTAAGTTCTTGAATATTATATAAAGTTATGGCCGTAAAATATTAATGACCGAACCGAATTTAATAAAGTTTATTTCGGCGGCACCTTCAGTGCGGTGTATCATTCACATTTGTCGTCGGGGGAACGAATAATATGAAAGTTATAATTTGTATTGTTCCAAAAACAGTTTTCTGGATCTAATTCTGAGAAGAAAAAAAAGATTGACATACTTCGCACGACGGGTGGGATTCTCTTGACGGGTGTATTGAATTTCAAAGTAACGATAAATCATTTCTTCAACAAAACGATTCTGTACGAAGAAAGTTAATAATATAAAAAATAAACGAGAAAAAAAAATGTTAGAAAAATGTCCAAAATTTTTTTTTTACATTTTCAAAATTTCCTTGCACCAAAATCTTTCTTGTATTGTTATCTATCTATATTTAAATTTTCAAATTATTCGGATTAAAAAATGACGGTTTCCGAGTCGTTTTTGTCAAATTTTGGGTAGTTTTTCCAAAGAAAAAGATTGAAGAATTGAGAAATTCAAAAAAATGACCTCTCTAAAGTACAATCTAAAGGCAAATTCAGTTTCAATAAGTTACTGATCGAAACTTTTGGACAAATTTCTCCATATGAAAAGATTGTAAAAACACTAGCTTCTTCACTTCGTTCAGAATGTAAAACGTTATTTGAAGAGGCTTAATTTATACTTATAAATTTAGATTGTTAAGTGTCGAATATCTAGAATCGTATCTAGAAATTATTGTCATAATTTTTTTATTAAATCCTATTAAGTATTAAGTACGTATGTATAATGTGGTGAAGTTTCCTCCCCCCCCAAAGACTATTATTTTAAAACATTTACCATATTAAAACTTTTACACTGTACTGCGTTTTATGCATATGATACGATATTAAAGTCTTGTGTTGTGTAGGTGTACATTTATAAAATAAGTGCATTAAGTGTTATCATACGAATATTATGGTTACACCGAAATCGTAAAGATTAACTTGGCTCTTATAGTCAGACCAGTGCTTTATATTATCTGGGAAACTTTTAAATTAACGTTACCCATTCGCCCCCGGGGCTATGACACAGTTTAGGAGAACATTTTATGAACGGCAAATTATTGTCGTTATTATTATTATAATAAGACGTTTCGTTTTCTCAAAACCCGCCGCTGTATTTAGGTAATCGCATTGTAAATGAAACTTAAACAACACGACGACTACGATTTGAATTTAGCATAGCGGTGTGTATTAGACGGGGCTAATTGCATTTTCGATAAGAGACGGGAATGATTTGATATCAGTACAACAATATGATAATATTTAAATTGAATTTTCGACTGTCGTCTGGAAATTGTGTTGTTTACGGGGATGATTCAATTATCGTCCTAAAACATGGCGTGGCCGTATTATTATTATTATTATTATTATTATTATTATAATATATTCTACTGTTTAAGCGCGTGGCGGTGGCGTTCTTATTGTTGTGTTCGCACGCATGCGGCGGCGACGTATTTTCCACAGGGATCGTTTTAATCGCCATAAAATAAGAGACAATACTGTGCGCGACTATACTATTTGAAACACACACGTATATTTATTACATGTATACATTGTGAGCGAGCCGTGGGCGTAGATTACTTCGTTTAATTGCTGCTCTCGGTAAACGAATCCGATTTGTCTTTTGAAATGTTCCAATACACGCTTTATTCCCACAGTATATTTGATGATATAGTTTCTTGTGTTAATATTGTAATTATTATGTTTATAAGTACGACGCGAGTCATTAACTCGTATTTACTGATGATAATTACTTCGCAATGACGCACTGTCTGTAAATATACCGTTATTACCATCGGATCGGCTGTGTATTATCGTCTGGCGCGCGCGGGGATACGATGAAACAGTTTTTTGAAGTATGAAATTACAACGTATTTCGGCGGGGTCTTCGATGTGCCATATCCCAGTGGTTCTCGATCTTTTTAGGACCGCGACCCAAATTTTTCTTCTTAAACCTATATCGTAACCCAGATGGTTATACATTTGTAGAATAAAAAATTAGTTCTTGGAAAAAGAAGAAAAAAAAAAGAAACACCAAATGTAAAAAAAAAAAAAAACAAAATTAGATTAATACTTGATTTTTTACTTAATTTGAGTAGTTACAGTAAAAATTGTAATTAAAACGATTGTTTGAAAGTTGTCTGCTTGTACAAGTAGGTCAGAACTGAAAGGGTTAACTTATAAATCAATTGGTTCATTATGAATATAATTTTACAAATGTATGCAAATGTGTCACTTCATCATTTTGACAGTGGAATTTGATTAAGAACGTAAATTTTCCAGAATCTATATAATTAAATGAATTTCTCGTGACACCCGAAAAATTGAGAAACTTTGAGAAACGCTGCCTTATACTATTACATATCATGTACATTTATATATAATTTCATACACAAGTGAAACCCGTTTTTGTAAAATAGAGAATAGAATAACTCTTTTCCACTGTTTGTATATATATATACGGGTGTCTGTAGGGGCGTGCCGAGGATTGAATTTTTTTTTTTTTTTTTTTTTGGGGGGGTTTTAATTTTTAAATTCAACCAAGTATTTAACTTATAATTATATCAATAGATAGTAAAAATAATATAGCAACTCGTTATCTGTGTTAATGATTTTTTACTGTGAAATATATTAGGTATAAACATACGTTTAAAAAACAATTACCTAATTTTTATCAGAGTCAAAGGAAATAATTAGAGTAAAATTAGGTCCATAAATTTCGATTACGATGTTGATTTTTAAACTAAATATATATATATGTTTTGTCATGCAGGATGTGTGTTTTTGTTGTTTCATTAAAAATTTGTTTTATCTCTTTATCAACTAACATTTTTAGAAAATATATATATATATATATATTTTTTATTCAATATGTACCGTCACATTCAAGAACACTTGCGTCACATCTTTTTTACTGTTAATAATTTATTTCCAATCATTTTTAACCCGCGATTCGTTTCAGCACAGCAAGGGGGTTTTCTTTTAAAGACACCTGCAATAACGGGTACATCACAACTATGGTACATAATCGTACAGAGCGTTCACCACCCACAATATTTTTTTATTTTCTAAATAGAATGACGTCGAGAAAAAAGTCGCCGGTCAATTTGTTGACCCCCATAACCACCACCACCCCCCCCCTCGGCACGCCTTCGGGTGTCTTTTATCAGAAGTGTGTGAAATATACGAGTTAGTAGTCTACAACGGTGGAATTTTAAAATTTTCAACCCGGAGGAGTTTCCCACTTTGAAAGTAGTGTTTATTTTTGTTGTTTATACACGCATATATATTTATACAGACACACTTTATTGTAATCTTGTGACAGGCTTTTTTATTTAGAAATGACTCGTGGAATTTATTCTGTTTTTTTTTTTTTTTTTTTTAAGGAATGGTTTCATTTTTTTTTCAAAGAAATTGTTTTAATGAAAAAAAAAAAAAAATATAAACATCATTGTAAAAACACTAAATATCTTCATTTCGTTCAGAAATCTAAAAAATACATTCGTCTCACCATTACACTCCTCTTATGCACTCTAATATTTGATATTTGAAAAAAGTGTTTCTTAGTTAAAGTTAATTAATGTTTATATTATATATTTTTCACATCG
>JAIPRM010008757.1:0-12439 GCA_025469315.1 Stegophylla sp. TES_Ste_2020
AAAAAAAAAATTGAATAATTGAGAAATTCAAAAAATGACCTCTTTAAAATACAATCTAGAGGCGAATCCGGTTTCAAAAAGTTATTGATCGAAACTTTTGGACAAGTATTTCTATACGAAAAAGTGCTAACAGAAAAAAAAAAAAGAAAAAAAAATAAATAAATAAACATCATTGTAAAAACACTAGCTTCTTCACTTCATTCAGAATCTAAAATTAGTAGATGAATGATAAAGTGATAAATCTTCCCATAGCTTATATTTACTTACAATTTTTTTCGCCCCCCCCTGAGCTACATTTCTGCGGGCGTCCCTGAACATAGTTGTAGAAAGGGTAAAATTGTTAATAAAAAACAAATGTAATGTTTTTATATCATGGGTCATACCTTGTTATTTATATCATGGTTTTTCCCGTGTTTTTGCATACCTACCATCAGTTGAGGTCTAGCTGGATAAAATAAAATTATAATGTATTCAGCTATAATATATCAATCATGTACCTACACCGAGCGAGCAGCATTCCTGTCATGGGCAAATTTAATTATTATTATACTTGGAATTTTTATTTTTTATCACGTGCATAGTATACACAGCCACACGCATAGTCCTTCGGGCAACACATATTACGTATGATATCGTCCATACGTATACGGCCATTTTTAATTATACCAATTTATAGGTACGATATTTGACCACTTATAAATACAGTAATTTATGCAATATATATATATATATATATATATAGTAGTCACTTGTACACATCGGTAGTGATTTATACCTCAAAACCATTTGTATACGTTTTCTACACTTACACATCACACGGGATTTTCGATTTGTGTACTGAGTTGTTTTTATTGGCAATTATTTGCATTTAATATAAAACATAATATGTAAGATAATACATATTTATAATATTATACACATAAAACATAATACGGTATTTCAACCGCAAAGGAATTTATTTGCATTTAAAATAATATTAATTTTTCAAATATATTACATAAGTCGATAGTGTAAATAGATAAATAAGTAATCAAGGCAATTGTTGAGACAATTAATATGATTCCTAATACTTATACAAATTTTCTAGTCATCTAAAATGTATAAAATATATTAAAGTATTTTTAAAATATAATAAAGCATACATTTATGTCAATACCAAAACATATATATTTTTTCTGTTTTCTTAGTTAACTATATTGAACAAGTACATTTTCAATGAGAAAATAGTTTTAAGTTCATTTAGTTCGCTATTATTTGATTAAATATAGTTTTTATATAATACATACCAATAGGAAACATAGACGGCCAAATTGTAAATAATTAAGTAATTAGAAAAAAAAAATTTAACGTCCAGATATTATCGATAATATATTATATTTCAAAATCATCGAAATTTATAAATTTATTTTTGTTAAACTTGCGCGCTGGGCTCATTGCTTGATATTTCAATTTTTTCAGAAATCTGAAGAAAGCACTGCGCAAGAAATTTTATTTTTCGGATACCTACGTCATAGTATAATTTATAATAAATCATTTAATGTGTACATATTGTATAACTTTGCTCCTTAATAAATAGTTACTTCCGTTCCTCTTATATACATAATTCTACTATATAGTATATACTATATATATATATGTATATTGTACAATCGTCGAGAAAACTCAGAAAACTAATAACATTTTAATACACAATTTCTATTTTCTATTTCAGTCTTAGATATATATTTATTCTTAAGTCACAAGCCATTATTTGTATAGGATTTTATGCGGTGGATTATAATTTTTTTTTTTTTAAAAAGCATGTATTTGTATAGTAGTAAACTTCAACAAAAATACTTAATTGTTTAATTTTTCTTTTTTTAATTACACATTTTAATTTTATAAAAATTTAAACATAAATATTTAGAATAAAATTGCCAGCATATTTCGCACCATAGGTATTCTTCGTTATTCAGGTAGAATACTCTTGGACCGAGAATTTTAAATACAATTCAACATATCAACCAAAAGTCTTGGTGGGTGTGTTGAATTTTGAAAAAGAAACGATAAATCATCTCTTTAATAAAACAATTCTGAACAGAAATTCAGTTAAAATGCAATAATTATTGTCAATAATATATATTCAGTTGTTATTTAATAACAGAATAATCCATGCTCATTTTGTTGTTCTGTATTCGTGTAAATGACCAATTTTTGTATAATATGTTACGAAAAAATAAATATTGTAGTACGCCAAGTTATCGAAATTTGACCAGATTTACATTATTACTTCACTTTTGTATGATTGTACACTGATCATACGTATAATACTTACCATACACGATACACGCATTGAACCTAAATGTTGAACTTAAATTCATTTTTTTACATTTACCATTTACGGAAAACAAAAATTGATTTTTATATATTCCCTTACATCTAATAAATATTCCATAAATAATTTCAAATTTTAATAAAAAATAAACATATATTTTCACTCTGTATATCTTGTCTTAATTCAGTTTTATGTGTAACCAGTGAAATAATTAAAAAAAAAAAAAAAAAGCAATTTTTTTAAAATAATTAACATATTGTGATAAATTTAATTTGTACAATTCACACATATAATACATATCTTTTTTATTTATTATTTACACTTATTGACGTATCCATTTTAAAATGAATTACATAATGCAAATAATAACTACTAATGAAATACTTATTGTCTTAAAGCTTAAAGTATTACAATAGTTTATATCATAGTATTATCAGGTGTTATGAATTGCATGATAAACCTAAGTGGAATAAACCGTTTTAAATATTTAAGTTTAAAAATAAACAAGGTAAATATTTAAAATATCACATAAATACTGGTGGAATAACAAATTCATTAAATGTCAAAAATTATTATCAAAACTATAAAAATGTTACATTCTTCGCTTTTGAGTTGGCCACAGTATTAAAGTAACATCTTTATGTCCACGCTTTACATTCGAAAGTGGTGACTATTATCTTACTAAAAAAAATGGTTTGAAGTTTAAATATTTTAACATTTTTGTTTTTTTTTTTGTGTTTTAATCTTGAAATTCTTTTCAGCTTTTTTCTTTCTCGAATATGAACGATTTTTTTCTGTAAAATATAATATTTGTATGAAACATAAACTTAAGCATCAGTTATTTCTCGTTATACAATTTATTTTATTTTATATCATTCGGATTTAACTATTTCAAAATTTTAATATATTTATTATATTTAATATTTTATATTTTCTACTAATCCTGTGAGTATAGTTATAATTTTTTTAATAATTACGTTTTGTCACGTTTTTTCAGAATTCTTTCAAGACAACAAAAATAAATACATAAATTAACATTGCCTTAATTGTATATTATGTAAACGGGAATGCCACAATTAATGTAAAGTTAATACTGACTTAATATTTATGTACAAAAGTATATTATTAATTCGTGGTAGTCTTCATCACGATAATTGTATTCAAACCATTAACATTTTTAACACAATAATACCGGACGGAAAATATGATTTTATTCTCAAATTATTAAAACAAGAAACCCGTTTTAATTTATACTGCGTATATCCGTTTTGTACATTTTCAACGAGTTCTCTGGCCTTCGATCTATTATACATTTAAAGAATGTACACAGTATTTAAGCTATGGTAAACTAATTAATATTTCCAAAATGTTATTTAAACTTACAGTATTGTTATTTTTGCGCCATATTATTTGATACTTATATAATATGCTTTGCAATAAAATTACATAATATTAAGCATATAAAATAAATAATTTGTTTAATATGGCAGTCATGTAAACGGTTTAATTAAAAAAAAAAAATTGTTTTAATTAATTAAAAATTTGCACTTTGGATTTATTTACAAAACCAAAATTAATTTGAACAAATAAACGATTCGAGTTCGTAAATTACATAAATGTGATAATAGTAATTCGTACACTGTCACAGTCGTCACCAGTACCGTAACTAGGTGAAAATCTAGTGGAGGGGGGAAGGGAAGGTAAAATAATGTATTTGCTAAAAGTAAGCAATGAAAAGGGGTATTTTTATATAACTAATTGTTTATTTACAATTGTCAAGTCTTACAACTCATTTTATTGTTTAGAAATATTGTATTTTTGTACTTATGCTGTTAAATAATTATGTTTTATAAATCCAATTCATTTGTGACCGCTTCATAAATATTAAATTTTATTTGTAATATTTTTTACTTCCGATTAAACATGGTACATAAGCTTAATGGTGATTTCATTGATAATTCAATCAAAATGCGATAACATTGGAAATATGTCAATACCAACATTATAAAAAACTTTAAATAGTCAAAACCCAAGAAATGTGATTCTTTAAAGGCAACATTTTTTTTTTAGTTGTATATAAAATAACAACTATGCTCTACGTATTTTCACTCTGTATATCTTGTCTTCATTTTAATTCAGTTTTATACGTAACCAGTGAGATAATTAAAAAAAAAAAAAATAAACTATTCATTTTCTTTAAAATAATTAACATATTGTGGTATAAATGTATAATTAACTTGAACAACTCACACATACAATACACATCATTTTTATTTATTATTAATCGAGAAATAATTTGATAATTAAATACTAGTAATAAATACATTAGTTATTTTTATAAGTAATTTAATTTACACACTAAAGACATTAAATATGCACTACGTATTGGTACATATATGTCTTTTGCTTTTATTAGCGAAAAATGTATATTTCTGTTTCTATTTTATTCAATCGTTTTAAGGCCACGTTTTTAATTAAGGTACTCCGATAGGAAATAAATCAATTATAAAATCTCATCCAGTAGTACTTAATTTCTCCTGTCAACAGATTCGACAAAAAGTTTGCATGTGAATACCTAATAATAGAAGATAAGTTGTAGCTGATATAAATTATAAGGTAGACATTGATTTATGTGTAAAAATGTTTGTATTTATACCAGTCAAAGTATTAAGATAGTAATTAAAATAAATTGTAGTTGTGTGTTGCATACCATAAAAATGAAAAACTTACATCAACAAATTAATAATAATGAATTCTTATTGTCTATTAATAATTATTATACAATAATATAACTAAAACCATACAAATGGTTATTCATATTACATAGGTCAACTTAAGTTTATGATTTTTTTTTTTTCTTTATAATCAGTTTTGACAGTTTTTAATCACAAAGTATCACCGAAATTAATTATTACCTATTCCAAAATAATATTGCTTAAATCTTGAAAATTTTAACAATACCTTATTATACATGAATTTTTAATAGATTGTTAGTATGAAACGATTATTGTTAAACATACTCAATATGAAACTGATAATTATTGTTACCTATTAATTGAAGCTCCGTTTAGAATCATTTTATCGTCCAACAAGAGTATTCCACTTGGGCACTGAAGAATATCCATGGACCATGGTATGAATAAATTCCCGCTTTTAAAAAATATAATTTTTGCACTGAGTAGTATTTAATGAAAAAAGAAAAAAAAAATCTATTCTAACAGAGTTTTGTATTTCAAATAAAAATCAATGAAATCAAAATTAAATAAAAAAAGTAATATAACGAACTACCAAATTGAATTTTTAAGAACTTCAGAAGATTAAAGTGAAATAATTCATTACGGTTTGAAACCATCCAAGCATATTATATTGTAAGTTCATAACAAGGTTTAAATTTTGAAAACCTGTTGTGTAAATGATTTGTATCAGCCGAAGGGTATCAACTCAAAACGTATTATTGCACTTTTAATCGTAATGGAGTAAAATGTTGGTACTTAATGAAATGGTGGGGAATTCAATTAAACGATATCCTATACATTCAGCATAACTCATTTTTTCAGTAGTTTATTCACGTCATTGTAAATCCAATAAATATTTTTCGTTTCGCTCGAAATCTAATGTAATTTATTGTAATATATTTAACAACATGTTGTCAGACACTGATTGAAGGATAACATAATAATTTATATTGTTGACAATTTATTGAACCTGGAATTATTTTACAAATTCGATAAATAATTTTAATGGAGGACGGAAACATAAGATTAAAATATAAATAAGTCATTAATTAATAGTTAGTCACACGGTTTTAATAAAAATCGTTTTTCGGTTAATTATTCACAGATTATTGTTATTATTATGGTCGAAAAATAAATTTGGACTTTATTTGAGAATTGTTCTTATTTAAGATATTATTTAATTTATTATTTGTTTGTTGCTTAATTTATTGTTATCTATTGTTATTCATCATTAAGATGTACTTAATTCAAATTAACTTAATATTCAATGTACTAGATAACACTCTATTATATTTAATAGTGACTTAAGTGCTAAAAGTAATGCTTTTGCTACTATAATTCTAAATAATATTGCAAAAGCATGTTGATATTATCTCATATTTTATTCTCGTTAGCAAAACTATGTTTATGAGATTCATTATCATTAAATATCACGAACTGCATTGTGAGTATGTGTGTACTGATTTTTGTCATCTGCTAACCGATTAAAATGATATTTTATAAGCTTTCAGCTTTATAGGTATATAACATTACAAATGTGTAAAATATTTGTGTATCCGTTTCCTGACATTTTTACAAAAATTATGATAGCGATAGCCATGGTCGAAGCATGACTTTGCCCGAGGATCGAAAATGCTACGAAGGACAAATTTCTACAGCCATTATCTTACAGTATTTTAAAAAATTAAAAATAATTTATTTAAATATTATAATTTAAAATACGATTTGAATAAAACTTAGCGAGTCGATTAATTGTTTTTGATTAACATTTGATCTTGGTCAAGTTTTTTTTTTTAACACCTGCAGAATAAATCAAAGCAATGCAAATTAAAATAAATTTTCACGAGCTACTGCATAATATTGCTTATTAAAAAATAAAACGTAAAACATAAGCGTTGTTGTAAAAAAAAAAAAGATGTTTATAGCTACTTCTAAATTGAATTGTTTACATAATTTATATTCTCAAGGTATAAGATATAACTGAAGCGAATTATTTTAGATTCCGAAAGAAGTAAAAAAGTTTATGTTTTTACAATGAATGTTTTTTTTTCTTTATTCTCTTTTTGGAGACACTTTTTCGTATAGAAATACTTGTCCGAAAGTTTCGATCAGTATCTCTATAGAACCTGAATCACACTCAGATGGTACTTTAAAGGGGTCATTTTTCCAATTTCTCAATACTTTTCCCAAAAACGGGGGAATCTGTCGAAAAATTGACAAAAAAAACGACAAAATATGCAATTACCAAAATTTCCGTAAAATTTAAAATTACTTTTTAACATAACTTCTAAAATAATGCAGCTAGAGATTTGAAATTTTTACCAACTATTAAAAATGGTCACGAGAATATGTCATAAAATTTTCAAAAAGATTTGATCAATTTTGAGTTAAGTACTGCATTTTGAAAATTTCTCATTTTTTGTAATAAAATTGTTGATTTTTGTTATAAAGACTTATAAGGACTTTATATTATTATTACAGTTAATATATTGAAAACAAATTTATCCATATTAATCAAACTGCGGGACTTAAAAAATATTGGAAGTTTTTTAAGTGTTTTTATACTAAATATACTTAATACTTAAAAATGAATATATATTATATTTATTTTATTATTTTGTCAGTAATTATTTTGGAAGTCACCAAATGGGGAAATTTTTTAAAAAAAATTACATTATCTGGTTTTCTGCGCCTGTGACTGGAATGTCGTTTAATCGAGTGTGTGCCAAAATGTTTCTTTATTTTCAGATTAGACACATATTTTTCTGCCAATGTTCGAGTCATAGTCGGAGTATAGATCGGATCATTGAACTTCCGTTATTATCTTTTCGAATTTTTATTCTACAATAAATAATATTTAATTAATTAAGTGTTCGAATCGTTAACCTTGTCCGGCATCGCGAACTGGGAATGTGCACCTATCGAGTGGGCATCCCCCCCTTCCCTATGCTACACTGACCACGATGTGTTATATTTACAGATACATAACAATATTTAATCTGCACGTTTCGCGCTCCCAAGAACACTGGTTTATTGTTGTAAGACGCTGTCGAGTTCGCGGTCTGTTGCGGTCGGTGGTAGCTGGTGGTAACAGTGGCGAATTCGGCGGAGTTACGTTCATCAACCAGTGTCGTCGTACGTTATGACTCGAATTACAAACATTTGTTGCAGCCTCGTGTACGTTTTCGTTGCGATTGCAAATGCAGCTCCTTCGTCAAAATTGCGTAAGTACTATAAATACGTCCAGAGCCTGATTTTTAATTTTTGAGGCCCGGGACAAAATAAAAAAAATTGGCCTATTATTATCAATTATTGTAAATAAAATAATTATAATTAATAACCAATAAAATATATAACCAGTTAGTAATTAATAATAAATGAAATAATATCTGAATGCAAGTATTACAAAATCTTCAAAATTTTTATAATTTTTTTTTCTGTAGTAATAACGCTCAGTCGATTATAATAATATGCCATTTTAGTATGAGTATTTTTTTTGTCTTTTTGATCTATATTTTGTGACTGAAAAATAAGAGATTAATATTTTAATAAATATTTTTGAACGAGTAAATATTTTTCGATGTTCTTTGTATTTAGGGATTAATTAAAATTAAAATAATAATTAAATCCAATTTGTGGGCCTCTGATTTATATGGGCCCTGGACAAATACTCATAATGTCCTTGCATAAATAAGGCGCTGTATATGTCTTTACACGTTTTTTTTTTTTGTTAATGGGTTTGTGATTGATTTCGATTTCATATCGTATATTGAAATGTGTGACTGAATAAAATCTATAAACAATTACCTCATGTTTGCTATTTATATTCTGAACGATATATATATATATATATTATAACAGATGTGATTTTATTTTATAATATAAAAATGATTTGATCCCAAAAACAATTAATAGGTATACGAAAATAAATATATTATATTGAGTGAGTTTTACATCAAATAAATCATACATTTTATTATCCAGGATGGACAAAATTGTTTATATAATTTATTGTTATTATTTTATATCGTTTATAAGAAAAACCATGTTAAATAACTTGTTAGTAACAAATACAAGTTCTGCCAATGACGAAAAACGATTTCTTTAATAAAACGATTCTCAGCGAAACTCAGATCACAATTGAAGGGGTCAGTGGATAAAGGTGTTAACTGATATTTTTTCAAAAATACATTTTATTGCATGTATAAAGGACGTGTTATAGAGTAATAAACATTATATCAGTCTGATAAGGTTTTAATATTCGTGGTTACCGAAATAATAAATTAGAATTATTTAGAAGAATTGATCATTAGTTGTAGTGGATAATTGTGGTAGTGTATGTTAACTCCTTAGAACAAAGTGTTATTGGATATTTATCACCTTTATCCATGCTATAATTGTAAAAACGTTGTGATGTTATGTGCGAACATCACCAACTTTTCCACGCGAGACAATAGTGAATTGTTTTTACTTTAATTTGTCGTCTGTTTATTTTATTATCGTTATTCATTTTCGTTTGTTTGATATCCACAGTGTTCGTACATCATTATCATTTGTTATTTTTGTGTTGTCGCCTTAAAACTTGCATTTAATTTTGTTAGGATTAATTGATTCAATTAATATCCATTTAATAGTTATTTTATTGTGTTATATTATATATTTTACTCTATACATTATGAGTTCTCGAGCAAAATATCTAGTGGACAAAGCAATTGAAAATCAAAATTGATTTGGTTAATATTTGATAAAAATAAATTTTATTTTATGTTTTTCATAAAAAGAGTACAAGCGGTATTATGAAAAATTTCTTTTATAAACATTGTTCAATTACATTCTGTTTGGTTAATATATGAAAAAAGTAAATTTTATTTTTTGTTTTTCATTGGATTTTCAGTATCTAAATATAAAAATTTATATATATAATGTTATTATTTATTTTTTTTTTTTTGATGAATTATATTGTTTTATTAAAACAAAATAATAATAATATTATTAATACATTTTTTCTCTTTATAACTTTTACCTATTACATGTTTATGACATTATATTATGGATAAAGGTGTTAAATGACAAATTTTAGTAAGTTGGTGGAAGTATCATATCCAAGTTTTAGTATGTTACAGAACATCCCTAGACTCATATTTTATCCTCTTATTTCTTATATTGAATATCAAAAAAGTTCCATTGCTTTTAAATATTTAGTTACAAAAGTTGCGTTGGTGAACAATTCCAAATATGTCAGTTAACACCTTTATCCACTGACCCCTTCTATTATGCATAAAAATAATAATCAGTTTCATATTGAGCATGTTTAAAAATTTATTACAGGAATGTAGGAGGATGTAAGAATGATCAATTTGGTTATGTATAGATATTTAAAGTTCTTATAATTAAAAATTGATCCAAATGATTTTAATAAAAATGTAAATTCTAGTAGAACTATGAAAATGTTTTTGCGATAGGTAATTATCAATCCTTACTAATATTTGGTCGTAAATCTAAATATAATGCTACATATTTTAAACTTGAATTTTTCACACATATCTACAATATTATAGTTTAGACTCATAAGCGCAATTTTGTTTTTTTGACTAATAGAGGCTACAAATATTCAGGACCAGATTTAGTACAAGTGTTTAAAATTACGACTATTATTTTTCTTTTTATTATTAACTTTCTTGCCAAAGAATCGTATTATTGAAGAAATGATTTATCGTTTCTTTAAAATTTCACAAACCCACCAAGAGTATCTGACCTAAAGAGCGAAGAATATACATAGTGCGAAGTATGTCCGGCTTTCTTGCCTTTACTTTACTTTACTTTGCTTTTTAATTTTAATTTTAGTGCAGACTGAATGGTTCAGCAATACAATTCATTCACTGAACATTAAAATACTAGTTATGCATAAATGAAAAATGAAATCATTGTTTGAAGTCGTAGCTATCTAGAGTTTATTTATTGTTTAGTTACCTACCTTACGACTTATGAGTATGGTTCTTTTCATGAAATATAAAATGTATTAATTTAATATTCAATACATACAATGTAACATATTGTTTTAATTTTTAAAACACATTTATCTTATTGTAGCCAAAGGATTTATACAATGCAAGAAAAGTGATCCTGAATTGGATGAATGTCTAAAGAATGGATTTAAAAAAGGACTACCTTATTTGGTAAAAGGTAAAATCAATCAAAATACCAATTAATAGTTTTGTGACTTTTTCTCTTAGTATTAATATTCAATTAAATTTATTTAGGTGTTCCGAGTTTGGGTTTGATTCAAATAGACCCATTGCGTATAACAAAATTAGATATAGACCAAGGTATAGGACCAGTTAGCATTAACTTGACATTTAATGATTTGGATATAACTAACATGAAAAACACTGTCTTATCTAAACTTCAGTAAATATCAAATTTTTAATGTAACAGTAAATAATTTAAAAAGACGTATTTAAGTTAAACTTTTTACAGTTATAATCCAGCAAAGTACAATTTGCAATTTGAAGCAGCTCCTATCACTTTGTATTTGGACGGAAATTACGAAGTGAATGGAAAAGTACTAATTCTTCCAATTGTTGGAAAGGGGAAATGTAAATTCAGAATAGGTAAAAAACGAATAATTAATAACTCAAATACATATTATATTATTTAAAATAATTACATATATGTTTTAACAAAATAAAATTAATAAGTCCTTATGGATGTTGTAGACTTATACTAATTTAATTACATTCACATTTTTTTTTAGATCTTTCGAATATTTATACCAATGTTCAAATGAAGCAGATCAATAAAAATGGAATCGAATATTTAGATATTGAAAAAATAGTATGGAAATTCACACCTTCAAATATGCACATTAAATTAGATAATTTGTTTAACGGAGACAAAGCTTTAGGTTTGTACATCTAAAACTTATTAATTATTAATAACACATAATGTATTACATTTAAGTGACGTAAAGTATGTTACTATATTATTATTCAGTTTTAGAAATACGTAGCAAAAAAAAAAAAAAATTAATTAATAAAAATTGAAACGTATTTATGTTAAAAAATTGATTTTTAATTGTTTATCACATTAAATACAAGAAATTTATGTATAAATTCTTAACTTATTCAATGTACATATATCATTTGATTGCAATTTATTTTAGATTCTGAACAAAGTGAAGAAGCTAGTGTTTTTACAATGATGTTTATTTTTTATTTATTTTTTTCTTTTTTTTTCTTTTTTTTTTTCTGTTAACACTTTTTTGTATAGAAATACTTGTCCAAAAGTTTCGATCAATAACTTTTTAAAACTGGATTTGCCTCTAGATTGTACTTTAGAGAGGTCATTTTTTGAATTTCACAATTCTTCAATTTTTTTTTTTGGAAAAAAC
>JAIPRM010008759.1:0-15519 GCA_025469315.1 Stegophylla sp. TES_Ste_2020
TTTGAAAATGTGAAAAAAAATTTTGGACATTTTTTTTCTTATATTATTAACTTCCTTCGTTCAGAATCGTTTTACTGAAGAAATGATTTATTGTTTCTTTAAAATTTAATACGCCCGTCAAGAGAATACGACCCGTCGTGCGAAGTACACCCATCGTGCGAAGTATGTCCGGCTTTTTCATTATTTTGCTTAACTCTGCACGCTTATTGCATGTATTGTCAATTTTAGCTTTTTTTACCTCCGATTTCTAATCATGAGGTATAAAAGCTTTCGAATATAGATTGCACGTTTATCAAGAGTATATCCCTTACACAGTTCCACTATGTTTGAAACTGGAATAAATAGCAAATATCTTGTGTCACGAATAAAAGTAATTAAATAGAAATTAAGACGGGTTGGATGTTCGTTCGTTATACCTTGTGATTTATATTAAAAATACTTTAAAAACGATATCGAACACTACCGTTTTGCGATGAAAAGAAAGTTTAAAAGAAGGGTGTAGTCACCTACGTCGCCTTCCTCAAATTCACTTTAAAAACCTCGTCTACTGGCACTCTTTTGTGAAATGCTCAAAAGTATGTATCTGTCTATAAGCGCAATATGAGGAGTCTTTCTTTAAGTGTCCGTATACATTTTTTCGTCAAAGAGAGGTTGTAATGTGAATATTAAAATATTTGTAGATTTTTATAGAAACCTCATAAAATGTTTATTTTGAGGTTAGTATAGTTCAATTTCAAGGTTAATAGACATAAAGTTAATTTACTTTGTTTTCATGCAATATTAAATGTAACTTAATTACTAAATACTATTAATTAAAAATTATAATAACAAAAAAAGATCACTATCTCTTAATTAATGAACGGTTAATTTATTTCATTTTAAATTAAGTCTTCATACATCTAAATTTAATTTGTTATTAAATTATTTTTTACAAGTAAGAACGAAAAATGTCGAGTACTTTTGTTTAAACAATTTTTAATGCGTGGGGATAAAATCCCTCTATTGCTGGGTAATTAAAAAATGTCTTTTATTGGGGAGAAAATGTCCTTCCCTAAAGGTCGTCTATGTTAATCATCTCCCATTTATGTCCGAGTTAGTGCTATACTTACTCTGCTTTGTTCTTGCTCGATTAAATGCTGCCCACATTGATTTCAGTGGACCAAAGCAGCCAAGAACTTTTGGATTCAGCCATTTAGATCCACCTTTTTAGGAATTATACAAATAGAAAATATAATATCTGGAAAATCTGGGCGAAAGTTGTAATGCTTTATATATTTTAGTACTCACGAATGTTTTGAAACTTTATAGACACTTGGAGTATTATGTACCCACTGTATACCATAACCACTATAATATTATACTTTTATATTTGTATTTGATTTAATATTTACAAAGTATTGACTTGCTTTATATTAAACGATATGGGTTTTGCTCAGCAGATTCGAAAAAAGTACACGTGACATTTTTAGAAATAAAGAATAAAAATATGAAACGAATGCTTAAAACTTTATAAGTTTTAAATATTTGGCGGTTTTAAGGATTCAAATTGTTCAAACTATTAAGAGGAAATCGATTCGTATTATATATTTAAAATTAATTAATCCAACAAATTCACATTTACTCGAATATAGAAATATTTCCCTTTTAATATTTTATATCAAATGGAAAACGAAGGTTTAAATTCCCTCGGTTGGAAGTAAAACAATTTAAGAGTTGTTTGTGCTAGTTTTTCGAATATCTCGGATCATTCGTCGTCTTGTAGGATTCCCCATAGACGTAGTATTTAATTTCGGAATTCGAATCTCTCGATATGTATGCCTTAACCTTTTGCTCTATAGAGATCAACATTATGGGTTTAGATAGATTAAAAATAAAATAAATAATATATAATATTATATACAGAGTGTCCCAGTGTATGATTTGACAAATGTAATAACTTTTTTTCTATTAATCAATTAATAAATCTATCAATCAAATTAATGCAAAGATTTATTTTTTAGCTATCGATTTTATTAAATAAAGTTTGAATAGTTTTTGAAAAACATATTAAATTTAAAAGTATAAGTTGTAAAATTGTGATTAGAATTGTTTTGTAATTACGTATGTCTGAGAAAAATATGAAGCCTAGAAATTTTAAATTGATCGTTTTTATGTATTTATTTTGTTAATTTGCCCTTCGAATAAAGTCTTACATTATATATATTACCTATCAAGCATGGTCATATTCTATTCTATTATCCTTAACATCAACCTCATTATGGCGACCAAATTAAGGGTCAGAATATTATGTACAAAGCATAGTTTTCTGAGAGAGTGGTCCAAAAATTGTACCGAATAACGAGAAGAGAATGTGTTCGGTATTAACAATTTCATATTTAATTCAAATTAAGTATTATACAAAAACTCTTACTGGTATGGTTAACTGTTTAAACAAAAATCCAGTAACTGTTTTAATAATTTGTGAGTGAAATTTTAAATAATCTAGATAAATATTTAAAATGGTTTAAGTCATAAAATATGAATTTCAATTGTTTTTCGCAAATACGCTTTCTCCATAACTCGAGTGCAAACATTAATTATTTATTAAAATAATTTTTTTTAAATAATTTTTTAGAAAATTAAATTATTTTTAAAAGTTTATCACTGGAATGAGTATAAAATATATTGTTGCTCTGAAAGTTTTAGTTATCTTAAAACATTATTCGCATAATATTTTGTAAAATTTATCAATTTTATTAAAAAAATTAAGTATTACAGTTCCGATAAACCTTTCAATTGACTATTATCCTGAGCTTAATTGATTACGTTGCGTAGTCTATAAAAAACAAATGAGTATAATGCTGCTACAATAATCTTCGATAGGCATTTAAAATTTAATTGGAATCATTATTTGTCAAATATTTGTAGAGCTTGTTGTTGTTACCCATATAGTTCTAAAATTAACAATACAATATGATTGACAATATTATATATATTATACTAAGATTATGAACAACTCTCAAAATAATTACTTTTTGTGAGTTGAGTACATACAATAGTATACTACATAGTTCATTGTATAATTACCAGTTATGAAGTATTTTTAGATTTTGAACCAAGCGAAGGAGCTAGTGTTTTTGCAATGATTTATTTAATTCTGTAAACACTTTTTCGTTTAGAAATACTTGTTCCAAAAGTTTTGACCAGCAACTTTTGTAGCCGTATTTTCCTCTAGATAGTACTTTAAAGTGGCCGATTTTCAAAATTTGGGAAAAACTACCCAAAATAATTTGATAAATAAAAAAGACTCGAATAATCCAAAACTTTATGTTAATTTTTGAAGTTTTTACTAACATTTTTTTCCATCAATTTATTTTTATTTTTAATAAAATTTTCTTTTTTTATTTTTCTTCATTAATTGGATAAAAAAAAATAAAGTATAGTATAGGTTAAGTAAAGTAAAATAAAGTACTGTTAAGTGATGTAAAGTAAAACAAAGATGAGTAAAGTATAAACAAGAAAACCGGGCATACTTAACACCATGGGTATTTTTCGCTCCTCGGGTCAGATACTCTTTTGGCGGTTGTGTTGAAAATGACGGCTATTATTGTTCTTTATATTTTTAACATTCTATACTAATTATGAGAATCGTATTGTTGAAGAAATGATTGAAAAATTATTATTATATAATGATAGCCTCGTCGCCGTCGGGTCAAAGAATATAATATTTGCTTCATTAGAGTTAATAAACATGTCTTTCTCCTTATTTTATTTCTCTTTTTCTCTCTGTCCACGTATCTCTTTTCTTCCCTCATCCCCCATCCTTCATTTTCTAGAACTTAGAATGGGACACTGAGAGAGATAGAAAGGGATATATAAACATAAAGTCACAATTTATTCTTAAATACATTTGATAAATAATTCCAAATCATTATTGATTTTTTTTTTTGTCATTTAACTATAATAATTCTGTTTCGCATTTATTTTATGAATAATAAATATAATTGGGATCATTGGGACTGAAAAAAAAAGAAAACAATAACAATACCATGAAAAAAGTAAAGAGTCTACTTTATTTTTTATTCAAAAAGTTGAATTTAACATAACTTTTGGCTTTTCTGAAGTCATAAAAACCATTAAAAAAAAGTTTTATTAAATTCGACAGGTAGATTTTGAGTTAAACTTGTTCAAACATACATGTTTTTATGTAATATCATGTTGATATTCTAATATAAATAATTGTATAAATTAGTATTCATTGATAAACTATTAATTTCAAATCTATACCATAATTTAAGGTGAATCTACGTCATTTCTCCCCTCTTCTCCCCCGCGTTTGAGCGACATGTCATACATCCCCACTCCTGTTAATATGAAATCCCTCCTATGGATAAGATTTTTTCAAATCTAGGACGTCTCCCCCCACTTAATGTTAAAATGCATGGTTTAGCAATGAAAAAAGTACTTGAAATTGAAACGGCTTATCTTTTTTTTTCATCCTTAACAGCGTCGGTTGTATTATTCTTTATTATTTTTAACTTGATCTCAGTCATAATAAAATTCTAAAAATTTGTTTTAAGTTTTATAATCAATTTTTCTGAAAACTGTTGACATCATAAATTCAGAGTTTTCTACATTTCCTGCTCTAAGTTGATTGGACTAAATGAAATTTCGGATCATTATTATTCTAAAAGGCTTTCTAAATGGAAAACTAAGTCATGGAATAAACAGTTACTGCATCCCCCACACATGATTTTAAAATAAATATAGTTAAATATGATTTTTTGTACTTATTTTCGACTCAATAATCGCCATATATTTGTTTGTTACAATAATATCATAATTCATAATATACTCACATCAGTGTTTCATCTACAACACATTGATGATGTATAATTTATTACCTTATCATAAAAGTGATTAATCCAATGATATCGATCATTATCTGTTATTATTTTTTCGATCAAAAAATGATCACGAGGATTTTTGGATTAAATCGCATGGGCAAATTTGAAATTAATGATGTTGCAGAGAAGTCACGAGAACTTTATGTTTTCTCAGCAGTGCTCGTGACGTTCATTGGTCGAGGAATTATTTCCGATAAATTTGCTCGTTAAGATTAATAATCAACTTTATTGTTTGGTTTTATTACATTTAATTGAATTTTGAATTCTCTCTCTCAAAAAAAAAAAAGAAATCATAATATAAATATTCTATTTAGTCACGCATTATTACGAAAATAATAATACTATTTTAATTAAACATGTTCAAGGGTGAAAATAGATGTGCCTCCCTAATCAGCGGCGGATACAACATTTTTTTTTTTTTTTTGTGAATCCCATATAACTCAAGTGTTTTTTGTATGAATATGATATTGAAAATAGTATTTATGAGCGTTACACAATGAGAAGGGGTCTTTCTTTTGTGCCATTGTTGCTGGGTGTCTGGCACTTGATGTTCCAGAGATACTTACACAAGTGATTATGTCTCGATATACATATAACCATTTACCCTAACTTGAACTTAGTGTATTGTTCTAATTTATCAAGCAACTCCGGAATTTCTTAGAAATTTCCGGCATTGAATCGATCACTGTTGTGTACAGGTTCACATAACTGCGTGTTCCAAAACTCATCTCGTATAAACTATAGTATTCGTCTATATATAATATACACTTACAACACTGCAGAATGTCCCACCCCGTGTGCGTCACGATCATTGAAATACGTATTACATACAATATATTTTGTTAGTTATTACTGTCTTAAGTGACCATATTAATTTTTTTGATTCTGGGTGATTCGCAGATGATTTTTACACTGATGTTTATCTATTATTAAAAAGAATCATTTTTTATGGAAACACTCTTTTTCTAATCTCAAAAGTGAAGAAGCTAGTGTTTTTACAATGATGTTTATTATTTTTTTCTATGAACACTTTTGTATGGATCTATTTGTCCAAAAGTCTTGATCAGCAACTTTTTGAAACTGGATTTACCTTCAGCTGGTACTTTAGAAAGATCATTTTTTGAATTTTTTTTGGAAAAACTACCCAAAATTTGACAAAAACGACTTGTAAACCATAATTTTTTGATCCAAACAATATGAAAATTTAAACATAGATAGAAAATAATATAAGAACGATTTTTGCGCAAGAAAATTTAGGAAATGTGAAAAAAATTTTTGGACATTTTTCTAACATTTTTTTTTTCTCATTTATTTTTTACATTATTAACTTTTTTTGTTCAGAATCGTTTTATTGAAGAAATGATTTATCGTTTCTTTAAAATTCAATACACCCGCCAAGAGAATCTCACCTGACGTGCGAAGAACACCCCGACGAGCGAAGTACACACTTTTTTCTTTTTTTTTTATTGCTTAAAGTTTGAATTTTCTTATTTTCCAGCAAAACGATGTTCATTTTTTTTTTCAAGCAAAACATTATAAACTTTTAATCATTATTAACTCTGTAGATTTTTTTTTTCCAATAGTTTCCTCATTTGTTTTTCTATCCGCAATCAAAGTTTTCTTTAAAGATTTGGTTCGATGGATATTTTTTAGAAGTGTCTTAAATTATTGACCTCGTAATAACGGCTCAAATGTTGGACTAGTTGAACAAACGTATTCTGATAACGGTCCAACGAAATATCAATGCTAAAAATATTTCTGAATAATTTTTATGAACCACTTTATGCATATCAAAACCACAAACCGACACGGTTTTCGATTTCTCGGAATACAAAACAAGAAGAAAGTTTTCGCAAACGAGCTGTTTCACCGGAATATTTTTCGAAGTTGTAAAAAAAAAACGAAAAAAAAAAAGAAAAGAAAACCAATAGAATCTTATTTCATGTAACGAAAATAAATTACACGTTCAGTGTTTCGAGGTTGAAAAACCTAACAGATTACTCCATGTTTATTTACCGCCCGCAGGATAAAATCCCACACGGAGCAAGATCAAAATTCAAAAGCTAAATCAAAATGGTTATTTTTACTAGTCATTGCAATAAGGACGCGGAGCTACTTAAAGTTTATAATACAAATTCAAAGGCTCGGTAAAACAAGATAACTCCACTTAATAATTTTTTATTCACTGACGAAAAATCAAAAAAAAAAAGAAATGTTTCAACATATTTTAATTTAATTAATAAAGCCCGAAAATAATAAACGCATAATTATCATTGTAAAATTTAAGCTCACAATTATTGCTCGATGTACTTATTTCGTTATTCGATCCAAAATATAGTAAATTTATAGTTTATAATTTTATTTCTAAATTGCTTGACTGGATTTCAATAAGGGTTTTGTTATAATAATATTAATACGCGTGACGGTAGATTACAAATAGTTTTAAAAATTTCTAGGGGGGGGGAAATGGTCCCTTTGCTCCCCCTCCCCCCCCTTTGAGGGTGTCCATGAATTCGTGCGTGGAAACGATTGATTATAATATACAATGCGCCGTGTGTTTTCAAATCGTGTTATAAGTACAGTAGGTAGCCAGCAGTGTAAAATAGGCGCATGCAGTCTGAAATACGATTGTACCCCGAACTCGTATTGTAATTGACCTGTCGCGGTGGATGAATTTACTCGGGTTCTACGGGTGTTTTTACACAAGGAGCGTAAGGAGCGTAATTCACACGCGTTTCCTCCTGCAGTACGCCAAGTACCTGTATAAAGCTCCGGGCAATAAAATTAGTTAGGGTCGGTTGCGCTGACGCGCTGATGCAAAGCAAAGTAAATTGCGCAATTTTCTACTACTTTTGTTTTGGATTCGAACGGAGCGCGAAAAATGTGTCGGGATTACAATAATATGATGTGTGCCAGTTTTTCATTTTTTTTTTTTTTTATATTCGCGCCATCACGTTTTCGACTGTACAGAGTGATTTTGAACAGTGCTCACCACCCCTATTTTTTTGCCATAAAAATCCGAAAAATTGGATTTTTCTTTTTTCATTCGAAATGTTCATGTCACTACAAAAGACATATTTTCCATGACTCATTTTTTTCCATGTCCTGTGGAGATATAAATTTTTGTTTTTCTAATGGAAACCATCACCTGTTTTAACTGCAGAATTTTATTTTTCCTATGACTTTGATCTATTGAAATGAAAATTTGAACGAGTAGTTTTTGGAAATATAAAAAATATGTAAATATTAAGGAAAGTAGTGTTTCGGACACAATATTCGGTTAATTAGTACATTATTTTAGTATCGTGTAATACATAATAATTATTATGAATGTATAATGAATTATTAACCTTTAATCAGAAGTAATTAGATAAATCCGTACCATAAATATGTAATTATATTTTACAATCGCAAATTAATTAATCAGATCGTCTTATCTATTCTTGATAAGTAATTGTTGTTAATAATTGGTGAAAACGTCATATTATTTTAATTTTTAATCAATTATAAATTTATGGAGTCAAAACGAAATAGAATCGATTACGTGTGTTACTCGATTGTTACAAATCGAAATACGTAAATTGACCTCTTCATAGTTCAGAGTACCAACTATAGGAAATTCCTGATTTGTAGAGGGATTTTATGAGAAATATTACAATAGGAATAAAATTTACTTTTAAAAACACCGATACATTTTTGACTTCACTCCGAATCCAAAATTTATATCTGAATAAAGCTAGATTTTACACAATGTATAACGCAAGTCGTACGATTACATTTAATACAAAAAAAGGAAAATGAAGTAGGTAATAATAATAATAATAAATAAGGCTGAACAGTGTCAGCGAACTGCTGGGATGATACGGGATTTATTTAATCCGTTATTTTAAATCGTAAAAAGTAATAATTTACCTTAAACGAATTAAAAGGTGGATACGACCTGTGTGTGTGTGTGTGTGTGTGCACGTTTATATTTTATATTTTAAATATCTATGTAATAAACTTTTGTTTTTATACATATACCGTATTTACGGTTTATATTTGGCAAGATTTTTTTTTGTATTATTGCCAAGTGTTCAATGTACCTGAATTTTACAATACATTTTACGCGGCATTGTTTTCGGTTAAAAGCAAGACTGTAGTAGTTCATTTATATAATATACGAGTAATCTGGAAGGTTTAATGCGATTTATTATTTTAGTTATGTGATGTTCAACTTTAAGTTATCAAGTAGAGCGTGAACGAATTATCCATAAACTTATATTTAATATAATTATTTTTGTAATCACCGTATTTTGTATTGTGAATATACTTTATTTCCATAATATTATTATATCTAAGAATTGAAAACAATCAAAAACTTAATGTTTGTAGCAGTTGTGTTATCAATCGAAATAAATAAATAATAATATGATAGTAACGGCAACAGTAACGTATTTAGGACTGCGTCAAGGGCGAGATAATAAATAATGCGTAAAGACTAAAAACGTGTGAAATGTGCTTATTAATTTATACTATTTATAACTTAATTAATATTGTTTTATCTTTCAAGTTTGCCAATTATATCTTTGACTTTTTTGGTGTTCTGTGAAGAGATTGCATAACCAATTTACATTTAGTATGCTCAAAAATTAAAATCGAATAACTACTAGTAATTATTCATTTATTTTAGTATCTATAATGGTCAATCCTTTAAAGTGATTCTGAGTAAGTAATGATTCGTTTCAAATAACAATAAAAACGAACGTACATGAGTGGAAGCTTTTACCAAGCAACTTTCTCGATCGTTGTATAAGATGGATGTCTAAAACCACAGTTTCTGTATCCAGTGATGTTACTTTAAATTCATTTTCATCACAAAAAATCATGAAAAACCTTGTACTCGTATGTCGTTTATGTCTCATTAGTCAGCGAGTACTCATGTTGGGATCCTTAATTAAATATCATTTAGGGTTTAGAGTTTTTTGTAATTTTATAATAATCGACAACTTAGTTATATGTATATATAAAATGAAAAATAAAACCTATTATTGTACGGTAAAATGTGAATATGAAATAAAGGAATGTTTTGGTAAAAGAACATTTTTACCACATTAATAATGTAAATTGTTTTATGATATTTTGATCGAAAAAAAAAAACATCTAATTTTGCGTAAAAATGACAAGTTTTATACAAGTTATAACTTTAAAGAACTTAAAAAAAAAAAAAAAAATTACTTTCGATTTCTGATATTTTTTCAATACCATTAATTATTACTTATTAGTATGTTTTTATAAAATTTTAAGGTCTCAATATCAAGAAATTAAAAAAATATTCAAGAAATTTGCAATATTTTAAAAATTCTTAAAAATTTCTTTCAAAATTTAAAAAAGTAAAGTAAAGGCAAGAAAGCCTGACATACTTCGCACCCCATTGATATTCTTCGCTCCTCGGGTCAGATACTCTTGGTGGGTTTGTGGGATTTTAAAGAAACGATTAATCATTTCTTCAACAAGACGATTCTGAACGAAAGAAGTTAATAATATAAAGATCAATAATGGTTGTCATTTTCAACACACTGACCCGAAGAGTGAAGAATATTAGTGGTGCGAAGTATTTCCGGCTTTCTCGCCTTTAATTTACTTTACTTTATTTTTTAAGATTTTTTCAGATAATTTAGAAATATTTATGTGCGTGAGGTTATGTTAATTACCAGGTCTTGATATCAAAAATTCAAAATTTTTTGGAATAAAAACTTATAAAAAACGAGAAATTTCCAATATTTTCAATGTTCTATACTTAGTTCAGAATTGGTCAAATGTTTTGAAATTTTTGTGGACTTTTCCTGTGACTATTTTCAATAGTTAGAGAAAGTTTGTCAAATCATACTGAGACACCCTGTATATGTATGTATTCAGTAACTAATATAGAAATGATTTAATTTAAATTTTAATAATATTCATTTCAATCGTATACCACAAGTATTTTCGACTTAATACACTTTAATAATCTAATTTATACTGTTATATTAAAATAAAATAAAATTTCGAAAACATATCATATACAAATTAGATAAGTATTTCTGTGGCGTTGCTTTATTCGAGATATTCTATTAAATTAACGTTAATTAATTTATGATTTCTCTAATGAGCGTGTCAGACCAAATTTATGTGGTCATAGATTTGCGTTTTCTTAAAATACAAACGCCTTTTAATATTCAGAGCCTTTAATCGGTTTAAATTATAATTTTTATTTAGAAATAAAGAGAAGTCATAAATTATTATCTTAATCATTTATTCTTTACACGCGATTTCTCGTCAGCAATCATTCGGCTGTTTAACGTGTATTGACGTCCTCAAGTATCGCTTGTCATTAATCTTCGAGCTTTTCAGCGTTGACTCTTTTTATTATATTTTATTCAAAACCTCAACGATTGTCTTAGTGATTAATATTATTTACCTACATATTTTTTGATGACACCATAATTTATTGTAAAAAATGTTTAATTTTGAATTGTTAAGCTGAAACCTAACAAAACCACTGGGGATAATCTACTAACTTTACACAAATTGATTTGTTTTTTTATATTATTATTAAGTGTAAACAGAATTTTCAAAGATAGATTTAACCTTACCTACTAATGATTTAAATAATAATTGCTTTACGTTAATCGAATAAAATAAATTGTTATTTTTACGCGAGTGTGTTTAAATGAATGGTTTAATAAAAAGGACATATTTCGCACTTTGGATGTTCTCCGCTACTCGTATAGGGTAGAATTTTGTGGGTGTATTGAATTTTAAAGAAACGATAAATCATTTTTTTCAATTAGACGATTCTGAGCGGAGCTTCGGTTTATTTAAGACGATTTTATTTGAAAATTATAAAATTCATTTTTTAATTGGCCAGTTTATTTATAATTCACTATTAACTAAGAAAAATAATAATAAAAAAAATTTCAAGGAGAAAAATTTTTTTCTCTCATTTTTAAAATTTTCTTTTGCTAAAATATTTCTCATATTATTGTCTGTCTATATTTAAATTTACATGAAGTTTGGATTAAAAAAAATAATTTCTCAGACTTTTTTGTTAAATTTTGGAAATTTTGAGAAAAATATTGAGAATTTCGAAAAATGACCTCTTATAAATACTATCAAGAAGCAAATCGTGATTCGAATAGTTGCTGGTCGAAACTTTTAGACAAGTATTTTTATAGGAAAACGTGTAAAAAAAAAAAAAATAAATAATAATAAACATTATTATCAAAACTTCACTCAGAATCTAATACGCGTGTAATCGATTAGTTTCATCACTCTGGACAAAGAAAATCAACTTACTTTTATATGCACATTATGTATAAAAATTGTTAATTATTCTATTATATCAATTTACGGATTAAGAGAAATTTTTTACCATGAAATCCATAAAGTCCAATAAAAGTAATGGCGGTCGTCTTCTTTTGGAGGTTCACTTGCCGACCAAATACTGGTAATGGCTATAATAATAATATAGTATCGTTGATAGATTATTTTTTTAAAAAGATTTAGACAAGTTCTGGTATAAGACATAGGCAAGTCGATTATGTTCCTTTAGCTTTGGCGATAAAAAAAGTTTTTATGAATCTCTGAAGTGCCGTGAGACGAGACTTTATCGAACGCTGTATAATAACATAATATCTAAAAATATCACCGAAATACGTAATGTATGACCCTTTTTTCAAAAAAAAAAAAAAAAAAAACATTAAATCGTATCTACTATAAACTATGTAGTAGTTCGATACACAGTCGAATGATTTTGGCGAAAACATAATCGAGTTTGTGAAATATAATTATATATATATTTTGTTCTTTGGCTATTTTACACGAATACCTACGTTGAAATATTAGTAATTTTGAACACATTCAGAAAGAAGATTTGAAAGGGGGGAAAAAAATGGAAGGTCGACTGCTGCTGCTTATTCGATGTCAATATGAATTATTACCACATTATTGTAGAGAATGTAGGTCTTAATATATTATTTTAATAAGACACTTACTTTTGGAATATCAACGTTTTTATTTGATTACATTTTATGGTAGGGGTGAATTTTTTTTGGAATTTTTCAGTAGCTTTTCGATGGATAAATTTGTCAATTAATAATGGTCAGATTATTATTCATATATTTTGTCATAAAATGATTGCTGCGTACACTCGCGAAGACGGAGGAAGTGTTGAAAAAATAAAAAATAAAATGTGTTTAAGAAATTTCGAACAATAACATTTATATAGAATCAATATTTTATTTTGTTGTAAAACGGATGCTTGCCACCCAGCAGTAGCAGCTAGATCCCTATAGGTTCTTCAATCCGTACAAATTCCACTGTATTCATACCGTGCGGTTTGTCTTATTGTTTATTGTACCGAAAGTGTGTTTGAAATAACTTTATATCGCGGTACCTACACCCTCTCGAATGCGAAATACAAAATAAATTGTATTCGTTACAAGGCCGCACACCGCCGAGTGTCACACCCTATAATTTTATTATCTCTATTGTCATAATGCAAAATATGTCGACTCGTCGTAAATCCAACTGAGCATATTTTTATTATTATACTTCTTCGTGAAAAAGAATACACTCACAAGAGCTTTACAAAATGAAAACTATTAATCAGTTTTCATTCCACTGTTGGATAAGATAAAATACGTATCTCGTTAGATCGTACGTTTGTATTAACGTAATTGTATTGATTTTTAGGTTGTGCGAATAATTGAATATTGCGGATACAACGTCCAATAAATTTAACGAATGTTTTGGCGTATTATTTAAAACCACTTACTACTACCTTCACCGTCGTCGTCGACTTCAAAATTTTTAAGGTAACCACAAAATCATTAATAAATATTTTATATTATACTTTTGTCGCGTATTCTAGAAATTTTGTCCGAATACATCAGATTTTAAAAATTCAACACGAGTAGGGCTGGGATTTTAATGCCCTTAAAAATCACTAAAAATGTTCTTAAAAAAATGCAAAAATCATTTAAAAAACTCAAAAAATGCACTAAAAAAATGTCTTTAAAATTTATAATAACTTAAAATTCAAAAAATTATGTGACTGCTATGAGGTATCGTCGGGCGTCTTTATCGATTTTAATGTTCTAAGCTTCTAGCATATCGCTAGAACTGGGAGGCGAGATAAGAATTTACATAAATATAATGTATAAGAATTGTGGATAAGATATTATTTCATCTATTGTTAGCGTATAAATTAAATCCCATATCATAAGTTAGTAATAAAATTTTGAATTTGAATTTTAGGCCAAAAATAACCTAAAAACCTATAAAATGCGCTAAAAAATGATGAAAATGACTCTAAAATCAAATATTGTCAAAAAATGCAAAATAAAATTTCTTATTCTAATTGAAAAACACCTAAAACGTATTTATAACGAAACGAGCATCGCACAGAAAGCTTTGAAAAACAATGCAAAGTGCATCGAAATCCCAGCCCTAAACACGAGTATAACTGAGTTATGTTTAGCGTTTATCAATATTCCGTGTTCGAATTAAATGCACATTATATTATGTATAGTATGATATGAAAACGGGAAATTTTATGAGTAGCGTTTTGAGTTAATGTTATTACCTAAACGGTACTAATTAAAATAGAGATCTCAAAATCAAATATATATATATAGGTTCGTTTTAATTTTAATGTTTTGAGAAAACGTAAAAATATTATAAAATTGTTTAAAACAATGATTTAATTTTCTGTCAAATTTATAACGTGGAAGATATTTTGAACATATTTTATAAAAATTAAAAATTAAAAATATCATGAAAACCATTTTTGATGACGTTATCCGTTTAGTAAAACCATTGATTTTATAATACGATAAAATTAACATTTTGACAAATTGACTCAACATTATGTTGGTGATATTATTAATTTGATAAGGCGAATTAGAATCTGGGATGATATTTCCAAACAAATCGCGAGTGTTGTTTTCAATACGAGCTTGCGAATCGTTTGATGGGATGTCCATACTCATAATCAAATAACGTAATTTGAAGAAAGTCGGTTGAAAGATGACAGGTCGCTGTCTAGATTAATAATTAACCATGACAATAAATTTTAGCGGTGGAATCGATATGTTGTCTTATCGCATTGCGGTCGGAATCGATATGGGTACCATCATAAAATCATGACGTCCACGTTATATTATTCAATTAAGACATTATAATAATTTGTCCAACGTGGTAAATAGCAAACCAGAATAATTCACATCATAGTAAACGGCCGATGTTGTCGGAACTTGAGACTAATAATTTTATTTTTTTTTTATTATTTATTGTTTTAAGGGTTAAAAAAAATATACGACCTTAATCGTTTATTATAGATCTATTTGTATTTACATTTCTTTTTTTAATCCGTTTAAATCAGTCTCACCCAACTTGAGGCCCCCCCCTCCTTAGTATATGTTAGAAAAATGTCCAAAATTTTTTTTCCACATTTTCAAAATTTTCTCGTGCCAAAATCTTTCTTATATGTATTTCTATCTATGTTTAAATTTTCATATAGTTCGGATCAAAAAACGATGGTTTCCGAGTCGTGTTTTTGAAATTTTTTGTTTTTTTTTTAAAAAAAAAAAAAAAAAAAAAAAAAAAAAAA
>JAIPRM010008760.1:0-15519 GCA_025469315.1 Stegophylla sp. TES_Ste_2020
AAAAAATGCAGATGGTTTCCGGGTCGTTTTTGTCAAATTTTGGATAGTTTTTTCCAAAAAAAAAAAAAAAAAAATTAAGAATTGAGAAACTCGAAAAATGACCTCTCTAAAGTACAATCTAGAGGCAAATTTGGTTACAAAAAGTTGCTGATCGAAACTTTTAGACAGGTATTTCCACACGAAAAGTTGTACACAGAAAAAAATAAAAATAAACTTTATTGTAAAAACACTAGCTTCTTCACTTCGTTCAAAATCTAAAAGGACAATGTATGATTAACACTGTGTATTTGAACAAATGACGTACCTACACAAGGCCGTAGCCAGCACGACATTTCGGGAGGGGTTTAGATTTTGTAAAGGCGTATTTTGACTAAATAAATTAGGACAAAAAAAAAAAAAAAACTCAACAAAATCGGTTTGCCATAATAATAATAATTACATTATCATGAAGTTTATGCAATTTTACATAAAAAAAAATATTATTGATTATTATAATTGCCGTATAATTTTATTTATTTTGATTTGAAAATAAATTTCAGTGGGTGGGTTTGAACCCTGAAACCCCTCCCCTGGCTACGGTCTTGGACCTACACGATATTTTATTTATAATATTTAGGTACATTTCGACGCGCACAGTAGTCGTCGAATGTAAATTTAATTTTAAACGCCATATACGTTGCGCACACGTAGTCTGTGTGTGTGTGTGTGTGACGTCGTAATGTCAAAGCGGTGGAACGACTTACGGATTTATAGCGGAAATCTATACGCGAAACCGTCAGACGTTGGTGGTGCGGGTGGAATTTGTCGAGTCGAAGACAAAACCCGAGGTCGTCGGCACGGATCACCGACTCTGGATCGAGAAATCGTTTATTTTTTATTTATTTATTTTTTTTTTTTTTTCACCGATAATTATCCGCGACCTAATCGGAGTGATGATAATTCCGTGAACGCGTTCCAATAATAATATTATTTAACCGACAATCGTAATTCTCTCCCCCGTGATAGGGTGAGACCATACGTCTTGTTTTATACAGGATTGTCCTTTATTTTGGGCTCTGTGTCCTGTTGTCCAGACAAACTCCGTCTCAGGACGCTTTTTGTCCCGTAATTTCACATCTGTCCCATATCGATCTCGTTTTTCACTTGCTGTTGATTTTTGAAAACTTTTGAAATGAAATTATTGAACAAAATAATGTTAGAATCTTCTAGAAATCTTTAGGGTACCATTAGATCAATATTATTATAATCGTAAAATGAATTAATAATTTTTTTTTAATAAGTATCAGTTTAGTTTCATTATGTCATCTTATGTTCTCAAAAACATGTATATGTGTAATAAATACTTCTTTATTTAAAAATATTATGAAAAATATTTTTGTCCTGTATTTTAGTTTCTTAAATATGGTCACCTTACCCCATGACATCAGCGCACCCTCGCGTCCACACGGATTAGACGGACTTTTTTTGTATTGTTCGAACGGCAAAATAATTTAATATTAAAATAAATCCACGACATTTTCTCACCCCTGTATGACACTCGTCTGCCCTTTCGAAGGAATTTCGCTCAAAATTTTTCGTGGACACCTAGGATATTCCTCCCCTCTCCTCGCCAACGAAATTGTTTTTAATTAATAATTAAAAATATTCATTATTGTAACTTAGAAAAATAATATTTATATATATATATATATCATGAAAATACATCTATTATTATATTAAATAAGCCACTAAAATTAAATTAATTAAATTAATTAATTAACTTAGTAAGTATTAAATAATAGAAATAAGAAGTTATTTATTTATTTATTTTTTTTTTTTTACATAAAATTTTATCTTAATTCGTTTATAGTTAAAAAAAAAAGTACAGAAAAAAGTGGTTTTAAATTTTGAAAATAATTCTGGAGTAAATTGTCCGTTCGTATTTTTAAACCGAGGGAAAATGTGCGTTTACCATTAAACATAATATATTATATTTCCATCTTTATTTCGGTACCGCAAAAAAAAAAAAAACTCTTGGGTCCGAGTGAATAAACGATTTTCCGTTTGCCCGCGGGTATAATCTGAAAATCGTTTTTTTCCCTCCTGCCTGACCCAACCCGATTTCGTTTAGAATCCACAAAACTAGGACTACATTTTAATTTCCAATGCCGTGGTATAAAATATAATATTTTTATTTGGTTATGACTAGGGACTTATAGCTCTAAAAAAAACTTAAAATATACACGCATTTATGCTCTAAAAATCTATCAAATATGCTATAAAATGTACAATGAAAATTATGCAAAAATGCTAAAGTGATCTCTTATAAAACATAAATATTGCTGTAAAAACTCAAAATATTTAAAAATTGTATTCTATAATATATTTTAACATGTATTATTAATTTTTCTTTTATTATTTACGAAATTTCTTTTTAAGCTTACATTTAAACAAATAAAAATATCAAAGAATATTCAATCTCTTCATGTATTCAGTAAAAAATTTTCCAATATCAAGAAAAGTCAAATTAAATATTGAAAAATATGTGAAATATGCACTTATATTGAAAAAAAAGAGGTAAATACGCAAAGTATGCAAGTTAAAGAGAACTGCATACAACTACTCCTGGTGTTATGAAACGCATTTCTGCATTGCTTAGCCACGCTTTGACTGATTTTTGAAAAACATGACGTTAACTCCTATAAGTCCCTAGCCCTAGTTGTGACTGACGAATTATTTGTTTATTGGATATTACCAGAAAATCGTTCAGAAATAGGCGTTATTACAAAAAATTGTAATTTTGACAGGAAATAGTTATCGAACTGTACGCGTATAATATAGTTCAACTCGGAAACATAATAATGTAATAGAACATTATCGTCGAATATTTAACGCTGGATAGAATCTTATTTTCGGAAAAATATTAATGTTACTTAGCGTTGAAGTGACAGTCGTGATATTAGATATTTTTATTATTATTATTATGTTACGAAGTCATTTGATTTATGACGACATTACATTATTTATTTTATTATTATTATTTTTTATAGAAAAAACAGTCGGTGTCTCGTTTTATCGTGTCACATTTCATTCGGTTCATTCATTTAGTGTTTTCGATAGTGTACGGCCCACGTGGTCTGAAAACAGTTAACATCAGCTGACGGGGATTTATTTTTTTCATCTACTTTTCGTTTAGAGACGTAATTCGCTGATAAAAATTATGATATTATGTAGAAATAAAAAAAAAAAAAAAAAACGTTGTTTCTTATTTATTCAAATTATGTTTTTTACTTCACGTTAACCTTTTTATCGCCTCTCGTCAAGACTTCCGTAACGATGACTTAGTTTAATATTCAAATTGTATTGTTGTTCCAGTCGCACAAATCTGGAGTCACGAAGAAAGTGTAACTATACAGTCAAGTATGAGTCTTTATAGACCAGCGATGAAGCAGGTTTTTCTAGACGCACCACCACATGTGTATTAAATCCCCCTCAAAATTTTTTTTGATTTTGAGCAAATATTTCCAATTTTGTAAATTTATTTGGCCCACATCGTATAATTAATTAAAATCGTATTAAAGTATCAATGAACATTTTTAGACAAAAACGGTATAATTTGCCGCCGGGAAACCGATTACATGAAATCGATATTATATATTATTATCTAGTAGCGGTTCAAAAAATCACGGTGCAAGAATTTTGAAATCTGCACACCTTATCACTTTTTAGTTTAGTCAGTAGATCGCTAAACATTTACCCCCAAAAAATTGTGACAACTTCTAAGGGTTGAAAATTCGAATATCTCGTGTTTTTAAAGTTACTTTTTTTTTATATTGGTTTAAATATGAAAAAAATCGAATTATTTTTTGATGTTTTTAAAATCGTTTGGAATTTTATAAAAATTGACAAGATGAAATATATTTCGTACGTACCAATCAAAGTTGATATTTTGATAAAATCGATTTGTTTCCCAGGTAAATTGAATTATATTTTTTTCTAGTTGTTTTCAATCGAAACTTTGTTGTTTATTATAATTCGGAGGACTTCACGTTAATTTCGTGTGTGAAGAGCGAAAAGGATAATAGGGGTATCTCCGATTTTTTTCCCTCTCCCTTTCTCGATCCCCTGAAAGAAACGGCGAATACGTCACACACCGCGACTAATGTGTTATAGCGATTTTTTTTATTTTATTTAAATTTATATCAAGAGATTGCTGGGCTTCACTGAGAAGTTACTCTTGTGGAGGCCCAGGGTTATCTTAGTTTGCGAAATAGTTCTTATTGATAATATAAGTACATATTACATTTCTGTATATAAAGAGATATAAATTATTTTTTTTTCATTATAAATCACATAAATAATTTCAGTAATATTACAATAAGCGCTATTTAGTATGTTACAGTATTATTAAGTTTTAGATCTATCATATTCATATATCGGAGCCAGTGGGAAATATATATATTTTTTTTTTTTTTTTGAAAAAAGTAAGTGGCATTCTGTAATTGCGTTCCCAGGAAATAGAAAACTTTTCGGTAACTAGTTTTTGTGGGCTAAAGTCTATACTAGTCGCATATCTGGTGTTGTTGACCCCGTGATTTATATAGGATCCGACTAAAAAAAGATTATAAAAACACCAAAAAAAAAAAAAAACCAAAAACCTCACCTGGAACTCGAATTTCGAAAACTCCGACACGGTCTCTATGGTGGTGTTGGCCAGTCCCAGTTCGGGGCACGTGTCGCCGTCCACCGCGGCGGACAGTTCTTGGCGCGGAGGGGCCGCGGGCCGTTTGGTCTCCGCCTTGGCGGCCCACGGCGCGGACAGATCGTTGGACGACAGTCCGGACGCGGGCCCGTCGTCCGCCGCCGACAGTTCGGTCCAGTCGACGCGCATCGCTCGGGACCGCGGCTCCGTGGCGGCGATCGCGCGTTCGTCCGGCCGGCGGACCACGCCGCCGCCGCCGCCGCCGCCGGACAGGCCGTTGTAGTACAGGCCCAACGTGACCAGCGTGCTGAGGGCCAACGCGACGGCCAACAGCCTGCGGGCCATCCAACCGCGGTTCATTGCGCCGCCGCCGCCGCGCTTCTTCGGGTACGCGATTCGCGTGGTGGTCGCGCGACCGCCGCCTCCTGCACGTCCTGCACCGCCGTGCTGCACCACATACGTCGGTGTCGGGCGCGGCGCGGCGCCGAGGACCCCGACGCTGTTCCGGTCCTTCTTATCCAATTCGCTATAGTCGTGGGGCGGAAAATCCTAAAAGTTTTACCAATTTTTTTTTTTTTTTTTGGAAAATTTAATCGGTTTTTTTTTTTTTTTCGCCGAAAAAAAATTATCGTTTTACTATTATTATTATTATTATTATTATTATTGTGATGATCTGTGCGTAAGATCTCGCGACGAAACGCACGTGTGACGCGCGGAAGCGAACGGACGGCGAAGACGACGACGCGCGGAAGCACGAACGACCGACCGGAACACGTTGGCGAACGAGACTGAGACGCCGCGAGACCGTGTGGGAAACGGAGCGGCGCGACTGCGGCGGCGGCTGCGGCGGTAGCGACCGCGCGACACGCGGCGAGCCCCCACATTGTGCGTGTGTGTGTGTGTATAATATATGTGTGCGTGTGCGTGTGCAGTTTAGCCGTGTTACACTGTTAGCTTACAATAAGGTTCATATCGTATAATGTTAGGATAATAATAATTATAATATTTTTTTTTTTTTTTTTTTTTTACTTTTATTTATAATATTTAATACAACATATTTGAAATATTCATATATTTTGTATTCTTATTATAAACATAAATAAAAAAAAAAAAAAACGCCGTGCCCGTTCCTACTGTGTTGTTGTTGCGCTGCAACGGTGTATCGTATCGGCGTGTCACCCGCTGAGCAATATTATTATAATATAGACCTAACCTGCAGCAGCAACAACCCCACCCGGACACTTGGAATAATAACGTCGAACACGCGCCTTACATCATAATAATAATATAGCTACCGCTTCGCGTATATCCGCGTCAAAGTGTTGAATCAGTTATTTCATGAAATAACTGGATAATTTTATATAATAAAATAACTAAAACGTGTAGGTAGTGTATAATAATATAATTTATACTTTGTTTAGTTATTTTCCCTGACATCACTTCGTCAATGTGAACAATTGTACAAAATATCTAATACACTATTCTTATTTTACTGTCCGGCATAATAATAAATTAGATAAGACCTTTAGGTTGGCGACCCCAGCGTTCATGATGAACACTTTTATTGTGTTAGATTTTCGTCGTACGTGTATAGTTATTATGATTGTCAATAAAATTGGTAAAGTTTAAAGTTTAGTTATGGTTTTATAGTTGTCTCAACACTGATATTTTTAACATTATTATTAATATAGTTCACAATGAATTCGGCTGCACTGGGAACTGGTCAGGGTTTTTTTTTTTTTTTTGAAGTGCACTTGTACCGAAAAATGTCTCTGCGTGTACAAATAAATAATTATAAAAATATAATAATATATTTTATACTTTAAACGTATATCAAACTAAAATAATTGTATACAATAACTAGATATCCTATGAAACAACTAGTTAAAGTATCCGTGTTTCATATTTGATTTCATACTTTAACTATCATTCGTGTGTATAATTCATGAACTACCTAGTTATTTCATAAAATAACGGAATTCTACTGTAACCATAATATATACAAGTGTATAATATGGGGTACTCGGACTGGCGAGTAAACGAAAACTTCGCTTACTGGATAATTTTTTTTCGGCGCGATAAAAAAATAGTAATAAAAATGCTGCGACGGACGCGTTTAGTACGAAAAAAAAAAAAAAAAAACAAAAAAATAGTCTTCAAAAGGAATTCGGTTTACTCGCGCGTTAAGTACTTAATAATGCTTTTCGAATCATGTGTGCGCAATGTACAATGGCGTCCGGAGAAACGCGCGTTCGTGTTCGTAGTATGATCTGCGTGTCGTATAGTTCTTCATCGTCCCTTATATCAGAGGTTCCCAAACTCTGGGTAGCGACCCAAAAGTGGGTAGCGGTTTAATTTTTGATGGGTCACATGCTTCGTACATTTTAGATTCTGAGTGGTGTGAAAAAGCACGTTTTTTTTTTTTAAAATGATACACTTTTTCGAATAGAAATATTTTCCAAAAGTTTTGACTAGCGAATTTTTGAATCAGAATTTATATCTTGATGGCATTTCAGGGTAGTCAAATTATTCAAAATTCTCAATACTTTTGCAAAATTCAAGAAAAGCTAGTCTAAATTTGGCGAAAATGTAATTAAAACTTTATGAAAATGTAAATATAGAAATCTGAAATATATTTTTGTAAATGACTTTTTTCCAGCGAAAAATTCCCATGGTGCGCGTACATACATTTTCTTGTCTTGTCTATAATTTACATTACTTTCCTTTGTTTTTTTTTTTTTCTTATGTAATGTTCATGTACACGTATTCATATACCTATATAGTTTTAAATATTACACAATTTTGTAATAATTAAATGAATAATTAGAGTAGTTTACTGTTATAAAAATCATTCGATAAAAATTTTAATACAAAATGTTTTTTTTTTTTTATTCAGTGTTTTTTATATTCTTATCAATCGACAAGCAAAAATGCAAAAATGCAAAAAAAAAAAGACATTTGATTATTGTTGTGGGTCGCCAAAATTGAAAAAATGCCCAAAATAAGTCGTATCATAAAAAGTTTGGGAACCTCTGCCTTATATTGTCGAGTACAGTTAAACTAGTGGCGCAACTATGATTTTTCAATGGGGGGGGGGTGTCCACCTATGAATTTCTACTATAATTATTTAAATAAATATAAAATTATAATCAACGATAATGGACACTTTACAATATTCTATTCATTGAATAGAAATTTCATGTAGCAAAATCTAATTGCCTTTTCTACGAGTTAACATAATATTTATAACGTTATTTGTAGACGAATAAAATGTAGCGTCACATATTCAACAATATAATATGCATTTTTAAAGCATGTATCAAGTTTATTTCTGAACTAGTAGAGATTATAATTGTTGTAAGGTTAAAAGGATTTTTTTTTTTTTTTTATCATTGTTCGTTGAATAAAATTTCCATAAATATGATTTAAGGGGGGTGTCCAGACACCCAAAACACCCCCCTTGGTTGCGCCACCGAGTTCAACAGTTGTTTTAAACAACCCTTTACGCAGTCGTGTATTAATTTTTTTATCTCGAATCACTACCTATCACGTCGTCGTTGCAGCACGCGACAAAATCAGATTTATTTCGCAAACGCCAGCGATTTCGTTTCAATTGTACGTCTGTATTTTTCGACTTTTTCTTACTTAATTGTAATTTTTTTTTACTTATTTATTCTTTTCCGAAAAAAACTTTTCGCGCGCGCTCGCCGTTATTGACAAAAGTAAATCGTACATTAATCAAGCCGTTTAAAATGAAAAAATAAAAATTCGTTCCCAAAAAAATATCACGGGACGGTGGTCCGATCGAACGTGGCACCGCAGGTGGGGTAGGGAATAATAATAATATTCGACGTGTTTCAAACGCCATTTTGAAAACTAATAAATTTAAAAATGGACCGACGAACGATAATTAAGTCACTCGCCGCCAAACTCCTCCTCCTCCTCCCCGTCTCCGACTGTGTTTTAATTAAATTATTATGCACGTGTTTTGTACACTTTCCGGTTTTTTCGACGCGACGAATAATAATAATAATAATTATTATTATTATACGTTTTTCGTAATGTTTAGAGAGAGAGAGAGAGAGCTATTTATCGTGTTATACAATAAGTCAGAGCAATACATTGTCGAAACATCATATAAAACAGTAATAAAAATACATATTATTGTATTGTATACTCATTTTTTCAATAATTATTCAAAACCTTCTCACACGATACGTACGCCGCCGCCGTCCGCAGAGGTACACGCGCATTCCTCCAAGTGTACGCGTATGTGTTTCTGTGTTTTAATTTATTTCATTCACTTTTCACACACGATAGACTCGAAAGAATTTATGTCCGTATAAAATTTAATCAGCACTCACCGAGACCTTATATTATATTATGCAAGAAACGACTAAAATTATTTGCACGCTTATAGAGTTATATTTATCATTTTTTTTTTTTTTCCATAATATGATAACGTTTAATTTTTTATTATATCAACAATTCGCATTTTATTTCGTCTAATTATTAGCAATAATAATTAATAATAAATAGTGTGGAAGTTTATCAAGCTTCGATATTTGAAATTACTATTAAAACGCTCATAAGTTGCTTAAGAACTTCTTAAGGAATGTTCAATAATATAAATCGTGCGCTCCATAACCTTTATTTTTCATGTCTCCTTAAGGATGTCTTGAGGTAATACAAATTTTTTTTCTTCAAACGTCTACCCTACCCCTTCTATTTTAACTACTGAATTTTATTCGGGTTAATATTTTTTTTTTTTTTTTATGACTTTTGACGTTTGAAAATCAAAATTTGAACAAATAATTTTTGAATTATTCAAATTTAAATATTATAATATTGGATACAATATATTTTAGTTACCATTGTTACCAACGTATTGCGTATAATTATTATGAATCTATGATTTTATCAGCTAACGCCTTAAAAAATTCGCAGTTTTGATTTCAGTTTTCAGTACATCAAAATGCACGGAAAAACTACTCGAATAAAATTCCGTAGTTAAAATAGGGGGTTGGCATTTGAAAAAAAGTTTGTATTACCACAGGACATCCTTAAGGGGTAACGTAAGAAGAAAAATAGTTATAGAAAACATAGTTTTTGTAGTGAGTCGAACAGTTGTAGTGAGTACACGTACAGTTCCAAATTTTTCCATTTTTACGGCCATAAAAGGGGTGAACAGCAACTTAATGAATCACTCTTTATAGCATATCCTGCAGGGATGAAACTTTTGTAAGAGTTAAACTGTTCGAAAAAGTGGTTCAAAAAATGAAAATAAAAAAAATTATACATAAAACTAATACATTCTTCGTTCCGATGAAAATCTGATTTATATTATATTTTTAATGCTTAATAAAAATATGACGTAGAAAATTTTAAAACAATATGAGTTTTTTGTAAACTTTCAATTTACAAGAGGTAAATTTTGAATGTCAGTTTAGTAACTGTATTCTCGTATTTTTCAAACAAAACAAAAAATGAAAACCATAGAAATTGTGTATATTATGTATTTTTTTTTTTTTTTTTTTTTAATGTAAAGTTTAATATTATACTATTTAAACTGTCCCGAAATAATAGAATAAACGACCTTTGAAAGTGTTTTATAATTTGTAATATTAATTATTATTTGCTTCGTAACGAAATTTATATATATATATATATAAATACATATTATAAACAGGATTTTTAGTTCGAAAAAAGTTTTTCCATAGTCGTGTACGAAATAAGTTTAGTTATAGAATTTAAATAACTGTTAGCTTTTTTTTTTTTTTGTTTTTGTTTTGTGCGAGAGGAAAGAGTTTAGTAGCGCACAAATGAAAAGGAAACAGACGTATTACGAAAGTGTTAAATTTCCTAACAAAAGGCTCTGTTTTGCAGCGACGTTCATATTATCAAGTATTAGACTTTGTTAACAAAGCTTAATTAGGATTCCCGGCCGTCGCGTCGTGCTAACTGTGCGTTTTGAGTAATTGCTGCGGAACAAAAGGTTTGTGGAGTTTGAAAAAGGATTGTTATTATTATTTTACACCGAACCGATGCGCTGTGTGTACCTAATGTATTAATTATATACATTATTATAGTTTCGACAATGCAGCCTTGGCGGCGACATTACGAAGGTTGTGTTATTATTGATTAGTCGTTTACCTAATTAGTGGCGACTTTTGGATATTTTCCCTGCAAATAATAATAATCAATCCTATTTTAATTTGTGGGTTACTACATATTAATATTTAATTAATAATTAAAAGAAATCATAAATTATATTTGAATCACTCTTTTTTTTTGTATTCATTTAACTAATTATTGGAACTTAAAGTGACGCTTATTAACGAGATTTGTTTCTGAAATTCACCTTTAACCCCGCCGAATTTCAACATTATATTGCAAAAAGTCATGACTTAAAAACGAATTATCCCCGAGATATTAGAAAAAATAAATCGTGGGGTTACTAAACTATATTTGTTCCACATTTTTAAACGTTTATAAAAATATTAATTTCAAAATTCCATAACTTCACAACTTTTCTTCATCATTTTCAAAATGCTGTAATACAAATAGGTTTTGAGTGTCCTGTTAACTGAAAAAAGTTTCTTAAACAATGAAGATTTATTTAACGTCAGTGTTTTAAAAGATATTTGGGGAAAAAAAATTAAAGTGAATACCCAATAATATTAAAAAAATGAATTTTACCAAATAATATCTATTTAAAAATATATATATATATATATATATATAAATATATATTATTATTACTTATATATTTTCAAATACCACATTAAGAGTAATGCTAGGTAAGTTTTAATTTTTTAACAGCTAACTTTTTTTTTTTTTTTCAACATTTATTAAACAACAATTAGAAACGCAATATTCAACCGTCTTTTGAAACCTATAAGTTACAATAATTGTTTAATGTATTTAGAAAAACTATTATTTTTCTCTGTATTATTGTTAAACTCGTTTAATTATTTCTACACTGTGATATTTATGTTTGCATCGAGTTTCTATTTTTTTAATTTTATTATTTTTTTTTTTTTTTGTTGTTGTAATGATTATTTTACTTGTAAAGTGTAAACTAAATTATGTAATTGCCGTTTGACGTTAAATAAATATATTTTTCTAATTTTTCTGGCATAAAATATTGTGAAAAATCAAAATAAAATAATATTACGATTTTCTATTAAATTAGACATCAAAAATAATTAATTCATACTATATATGTAATAGTGAACTGCATATTTGATAATTATTATGTTCAATACAAAAAAGAAATTAAAATACTTTAATTAATATTTTACTTTTGACTACAGAAGTTATTTAAAAAAGAATTCAATAGTAATAAAAATATTTTTTAATATCAATACTTTACAAGAGAGCATTTGGCCATTGGGCACCGCGTGTAGTCCAAAAGGCCAGGGGGTCGTGCTCCACACCCCTTGTAACCCCCATCTAAACGTCATCTCTGTACTTGATAACCTGTTATCAATCTGTATAAATAATATTCGCATTCGGACGTGCGCGCAACAGTTTTTACTTAAAAATCGTTAACGCGATTGATTAAAATCAATTAATTTTTATAAATAAGTGACAATAAATGTAAAGTTGAATCGAGTGAAAAAACAAAAAACTTCAACAGAGACATGGAGGAGTAGCGAAAACAATATAATAGATTAATAGTTCATTAAAAAAGTATAATATTTGCATATATTATTTACATTTATGATTAATGTAATAAAACGATAATAATTTTGATATTCGCAAAAATAATGACACGTGTGTATTATATGTGTTATACACTCGGCATTATATTATTCTCCCATAAAATAATTGCATTTTGATGTGCTAATAAAACAATAACAATTTATACTGTTGCCTAATGCCTACACGCAATACAAATGCGATCATATAACTATTGTAGATCGGTTCGCGTGAAACAAAAACGATGATATTATCATTTATTTTAATATTTGCAGTTTGATAATGAATTTGTTACGTTTAAAATAATATTAGTGGTAATATGGCAAAAGTTTGTATTATTATTATTAATAGAATCGTTATTTTCGTATCTCCATAGGTTTTCGACCTTTGGGACCTGTGTCGACCACCTGTCGCGGCCTACCAGGGAGCAATTTTGGGGCACAATCTAAACATGAAAAGTTTAGATTGTTCTAATCTCAAGGTAAAACACAGCTGCAGTGTCATTTAAGGGATGACAAAATGAGCATTTCCTTCTCCCATCCCTTATTGACAACGGGCTATAGTGACCGGAGCCGGGGGGATGGTTAATCGACATACACATAATTCATGCTAATACGTTAATATTTAATTTGATCATGTATCTTAACCTAAGGGTGGGTTTTAACCCAACATAGCGCAGTAATTTTCGACTGATGAAGAATGTAAAATATTATTTTGAAATCGTAATAAAAGGCCACGAAAAAAATAAATAAATAAATAAATAATAGAAAAATAATTAAAATATTGATAAATAGATTTTAAAAAGTACTTAATGATTATGTTAAAATTTAGATTTATGATATGTCATAAGTCGGTTATAATAGTGAAGATAACCTCACTTTTTTAAAAGGCATCAAAGTTCTTGATTTGAAAACGGCTGATTAATATTATATTCATTAGTATTATTGTTTTATAATTTTATTCGACTCTGTACTTAATATTATACCTGTTACTGGATGAACACGTATTGCTCATGGCCTGGTCTATTATAGGGATGAGAGGGGGATGCGAGCGTCGGTTCTTTCCCTCCTCGGTGCCGCATATTTAGGGGGGGGGTATCTCGATATCAAAGGCTTTTATCAAAGAATTTGAGTATTTAAGAGAGAAGGTGTTACGGATGTTACGGTGTGTTAAATGTTGTATTTGCCCTGGGCGACAAACGCTTTAGATCCGGCACTGCGTGTATTTGAATCAGTACGCGTGCATTATATAAATTCCGGTAGAGAAGGTACTTTAGAGTTTTATGAAGTAATTTTTCGAAATTCTCAAATGTTTTGTTACTTGTATAAGGAAAAGCTATGGGAAAATCGCGCTAAAATAAGCTATGAGTTTAATTCATATGAAATATTAAAAAACCTAACAAGTAAACTGTTTGTTTTTATGATTATTTGCTTCGTTTTCAATTTGCTGTTTTTAGGGTGAAAATTAGTATAAAAGACTACAGGTCTATTTATAGTTACATTGTCGTTAAAACCAGTCAAATAATTTTTTTAAATAATTATAAGACCTTTAAACACTTCAAAACATAGAAAAATTGATCGTTTCCACGAATAATGAAATGAACGTGCATTATCATGTAATTAAATCGTTAACCATTTGGTTAACATCGTGTTAATTATTACTCATTTGTCGTTACTACAATTAATTTTCCGCAATTATTTCTAATTAACATTGAGTGTGTTTAATTGAATAAACGATTTATCGTTTCGTTAAATTCAACACACCTACCGAGAATATCCCAACTTAGAAGCATTATAATAGGTACCCATAGTACGATATAATAACAAGCTTTGATGCTGTTCATAGCCGAGAATAAATATAAATCATCAACCTGTAGCATTTAACTTTTTAAAAATAACAGTTTTCTTTTCTTTGTTACAAAATTTTTATTTTGTAACTTGAGAAATCGAAAATTTAAAGAAAAAAAAAATCGACATTTTTTTTAGTCAAAGTCGAAAATCGAATTACTAATGATTACTATTAACCGTTCTAATTAAAATGTTCGAAACATTTTTGAATAAAAAAAACTTGAAACAATACTTAGAACAACACGTGCGCTCGTGTGGTATAAAATATGTGGTAATAACTAAGTACATAATGTGTGTTATTTTTGTGAGAATGTAAAATTATTTTAGCTTTCATCCCGGTGAACTTTTAAACGTTTTAATTCACAAAATCTGCCGGGTTTTAATTTTGATTTATTCGAAGAGTGACAACAATATCCACCACGAACTAGGCGCACGTGGTGTCTTACGTGTGAAACTGTTATAAATCATGACGCGGATGTGCGTTTGAAACAATATTATAGAGGAGAAACGCCAGTCTTGTTAAAACGTACGGGAAACATGTCTACATTTTTGAAAAAATGAGTACGCGCACACTAGAACATTATGTAGAAAGAAAGAAAAAAAAAAAACTCTTGGAAGTTATTTATTTTTTCGGAATATAAAATGCAATATCTTTAAGTCTGCTGAATTTAAAAATTGCTTTAAACGCTACGAGCATAATATTTTCCTTGAAAAATTCATTTTTTTTTTTTCTCCTTAAATATTTTATAAAGCTCATTAACGTAAAAGCTTAAGGAAAATAATATTTTTAATAACATTGAAAGATGATTTTCAGTTTAAAAACTTAAATGATTTCCTAAATAATATCGTGTACGTTAAAAAGTAAATGAAAAAAAAACCTTCGTTAGTTTGTCTTTATATACCCGAGCGTACACTTTTAAAGGTCTTTTTATTTTATATATAACCTCTTTTTCTACGACCGTTATTTTTAGTATAAAATTTATTTAATTACCTCTCGCCGAAGCATAAAGGACTCGCACAGAACGCGTATAAAAACGATTTCTTTGAAAAATCCGTCTAATTAATAATAATTAGGGCCCGGAAGTTCATGCACTAAAAACTATCAACATATGCATGCAAATATGCACTGAAAATCCCTAAAATATGCATTTATTATTATTATTTTTTTTTTTTTTAAAAGGTTAAATTAGTTTCGTTTTTGGTAAAAAATAATCCGCAACAATCATTAAATCATATTATTATGAATACTTAGAATTACCTGTTGAATTTTTTCACAAATAAAATAGT
>JAIPRM010008761.1:0-15517 GCA_025469315.1 Stegophylla sp. TES_Ste_2020
AGTGAAGACAATCAGGCAATTCGGTGAGGCTCAGGAACGCTTCTCCTTTTTTGGGAACTACAGTCCCCCCTTCTAGTTTTTCTCACTTTAACCACTGTATATATATAAACATTCTATAAAATAGGAAATATAAGACAAATAAATTAAAACCATACCAATTAGATTATTAACTAAATATGATATAGGAATATAAAAATATAGCAAGTAAAGAAGAAACAAACATAATATTTTAAAACTGATTAACAATTAATAATTATAAAGTATGTTATATTGTATTTTCCCTCCTATTCTAAAACAGCTGATTTACCTCCAATGTGCATATTTCATACAAACTAATAGTGCAACAAACCTCCGCTATGCACATAGGAAGTAAATCAGACAATTTATAGATAGCTCACATTGGATATTCATTGTTTCAAAGAATAAAAATGTTTTTGTTATAACTAGAATATTTAAATGTTTGTCACTAGATGGCGGATTTTTTTCTGAATTCAGAGACATCAAAATGTCATTTTGCGATTTTTTGCACATTGGAGGTTTTTCACGCCAAGCGACGTTATACTATTTTTAGCACTTTAATAAATAGATATAAATTTGTGGTGGTAATGTTTTTCTGGATTATTCGATGAACGATTATTTTTTTTTTCAATAAGTAGGTTTTTAAATGAGTTGAAAAGTGCTTAAACATCTTCACATACATCTCTATTGTTTCCGGTAATTGGGCAATATTTTTTAGAGCGTTAATCATTGAGAACCATTAGAGATATATTTAAAATATTGTGGTGTTCTTTATATTTAGGTACCTATTATAAAAGACGTTTCGTATAATGTTTGTCATATTTTTGGTGCCGTCATTCGGTCCCAAGCGTACCAAAATTGCAGCATTTACTTATAGCGAACAAAAACTCCGAGAGTACCTCCTAATTTTTTTTAATTTTCGAATTTGTCATTTAGGTTACATGATCTGAAGGGTCAAGTATAAGATTTTAGTTCTTAAATAATAATACATCCTCCTATATCGTAAGACGAACATTTTTCTTTTTACTGTTGTTTATATTTAACGAAATTACAAACATCAATTCTGTTATAGAGGAAATTTAATTGCAAAATTGAAATGATAAAGAATTGTGTATTCATGTATTTTCGAATAAAACATTATTTATTTATAATCTAAGGCATTAAGTACCATTTTGTTTTATTTTCCAAACATCTGTACTCTTCACGACTATACCTATGTTCTAAATAATACAGGTTTATACCTATGTATAAATATTAAATACTTATAAAATATTAAACTACAGCATTATTATTTGTATTTTATGTCATCTTATATCTAAACAATCATTTGAGATTTCAATGGTTAGGTAATTTAAAGTTTGTCATATACAAATTCTAGAAAACATTATCTCTTACTTTTTGCTTTAACTGGTTAAATGTGGGGATGGGTATATTCACATTAGTAATTAGTACCTAATATCAAATAATAGGATAAAAAATTAAAATAATCAAAAAAAAAAAATATATTAATTTAATAGTTTACCTATTTATGTTTATTAAGTAGTTAATAAACAATATAAAAATAGTGTCGTATCTGAATAATATTATGTAAATAATATAGGTAATAGTTGTTCAGGAAATTCATCAACTCGTCTGCTATCAAATAAACGAGTATGATCCGAACAAAACTGTATAAAACGATTAATACGCAGAGATGAGGGAATCAAATGTATATAGGATAGAGTCCTGCGCCTAATAAATTTAGGTTCATCTATAAAAAAAAATTTTAACAATACTAGGTATAGTCGGCGGGTTATTTGTACTAGTCTGGGAGAGACAAAATTAAACCAGCCCACAGGTACAGGTGGACAGTAGCACGGCGGCGGTGTCCGCTCCTGTAGGTGGGTACCAGTTAAGTACATATACAAGTGCTCGTAGGTCATGAGAAATGACAAGGAAGGTCATTGTTGCTGTTATTATGTAGGTCACACATTCAATGAATGTGAACAAATTGTATGCAAATATAACAATATTGTATACAATACCGTTTTGGCCGTATATAACAATAGATTTTGCTGTACGTTTAAATTTATTTAAAATTTGAAAACGACGAAAATGTATTTTTTTCTTGTAGAAGTACAAAGGACAAAGGATTATCGGGGGCCGTGTAAAGTTGGCACCCGAAATTTGTTTAGCTAATTTGACTGACAAAGACCATTTTTCATATTTTGAAAATCAATTTGCAATTATTTACAATTAATTTGCAAAATATTGGCATGAGTTTGGAATTGATTGGTCAAAGGATTGTCCGGGGTTGTGTAAAGTTGGCCCTCAGAAATTTTTTTGATTAATTTGACAATTTGAAAATTCAATTGATCAACAAAGATCAATTTGTGAATTTCGAAAACCAACCTGCGATTATTTGCAATTAATTTGCAAAATATTAGCATATTATATTAAAACATGACATGACGGGGGAGGGGGGGGGTTAACTTCAACGACATGTAACTAATAGGTACAAAATATTATAATATACAATATATAATATTGAGAGTTTTTCGAAAAACGAGTTGTGTTCATTTTGAAATAATTTGTTGATACTGATACTTATTATTACGTTACTTATCCAAATTTGATCATTTACACTTACATCATTAACTTATTGAAAATTAATATCATTGTATATTAACTGAAGCTCCGCTTAGAATCGTTTTATTGAAAAAATTATTTATCTTTAAGGTCGAGGCGCGAAAAATACTCATGGTGTGAAAGTACGTCCTTTTTGTTTTTGAGAGATGGTGCAAAAAGATTTAATTACGAAAATAGCGTTCAAGGATAGCAAAACAAAAGTTAAAATTTGCCTAACTGTGTGTAAAGTTTTGAGCTGGGCCTGGTTACTTTTATTTGTTATATTTTCATACTAATATAGTAATTTTTTTTTTCAGTTATTTTCAGCTCTTTCAGGCATTGTACTAGTACTCGCGGGATTGTTCACATGGTTTTTTTGGACACAATTAAACGTCGAGGAATCCCAATACGAATGGTTGACCACCATTCTGGGCTTTATCATCATTGGCGTATCCTTAACCATCTTACCTTTCATATTATGTTGCGCCACGAGTACAAAAACCAACTGGATAGCCACGACGGTAAGTCAATTTCGATACGTTAAAAATACGTGTGGTGGTGACTAACACTATAGACACGTGTAAATATTGGGATAATAGAAAACTATTTCTCTCGGACATGTCTATACTTTAATAAGGGCTACAAACAATATATTACAATTTATACATATGTATCAATGTATAATCTTGAATTAAATAAAAATGTCTTGTCTCCTATAAGTACACTAATAGTGTAAAAAAAAAAATCCATACATAGGAATACATAGTTAATATATTTAGTAGATGGTGTAAGTTTTAAGTTTCTAGCTTCATTATTTTTGAAGTTATGTTAAGAAATTAAAATCAAATATCTAAAAATTCAGGCTGTTATAGCATGATTTAACGTTTTTTCTTCTTTAGGCTTAAAAAAGGTTTGAGAATTTCAAAAAATTACCTCCTAAAAATACCAACTAGATACAATTTTCGATCTAAATGTTACTGGGGATAGAACTTTTAGATCAATAGTTCTACTCGAAAAAGTTTCTCTGTTCATCTGTAAAAAAAAAAAAAGCTAGACAGATTTGTAACACAATACATTCTTTGTTCCATCCAGAATCTAAAAATGTGATATTTCTAAAATTCTATATTTATTTCAAAAGTGAAAAAATTATTTTTGAAAATACGGTCAAGGACCTGTAAAATATACGTCGTTATAACTAAATTTGATTTTTTTTTTTTTTATTAATATATTAAACACCACTCGTATTCACTTGCTATTGAAACACATTTTTGGTTAGACGATCATCATCTACAGAGTTTCAAAAATAAGTGCAAAATGCATCAATTTCCGAGCCCTAATAATAACTGTGTGAAGGTACCCTATGTATGTAGGTAATCACATCGATAATATTAGATGTGAAAATAATAACATACAGTCGTTGTATACGATTAAAATGCGAGTTGTGGCCCAATTTTTAAGTCGTTACGTCCAATATCGTTATAACCAGTTATTTTGTATGTTCTTTGAAATTAACGTCGTTATACCTCATAAAATATGTCGTTACGACAGACGTCTTTGTAAATAGTATCGACTGTATATAATAATATATTATATTAATGACGTGCGCGTAAAACCTTTGTGTAGTACGTAGTGATCACGTTGGTGTTGCTGGTGATGGAAATGACATTCGGCATTTACTTGAGAACCGTCCCTGAACTTGCGATGAATAAGACGCGGAAATCTTTGACCGCCACGTTCGATAATGCTTCGTTCAATGATTCCTCCGCGGAAACTTACTCGAGAGCCCGCGCCACTGTCGACATGATACAACTGCACGTAAGTCATCGATTATAATATTATGTATAATGAATTGTGCCCATTGTAGACTAAGAAAAGGTTTTCGTGATTGTTGTTGTTCATATAAAATTAATGGTAAAAATATATTATATTAACAATGTACATGAGTACAATTAATAAAATTGTTAGATCATTCAGACTTGGAAGTTATTGGGATAATATTGAGAAATATGTAAAATCGCTGATTTATTACATAAAAAAATATTCAAAATTCAATTAAAATTATATCTTATAAGTTATTACTTACTTATTGGTTATTAAATGTATAATGTATTTTTTTATGAATTTTAATATCATATAATAATATTTAAAATTTTTATCAGTACCTAGACTGATTAGCATTTGATTATTATTGAACTGAATGAAAATTTCAGTAAATACTCGTATCATCGATAGCAATAGATATATCTTCAATATCTAAAAACCCAGTTCTATTTGAATAATTACCTAAGTAAAAAATTTATAAAATAAATATATGGAATAAAAGAGAATTATCAAATGTATTGTAGAAAACTTCAATTATAAATTATGATTTAGGTACATATATCAAAATTAAGAATCATGCGCTTATTTTGTATAATTGACGAAATATGCTTAATATGAATATTTTTTTTGTTTTTTTCAACTCGTCATATCTGCTAGAAATTGAGTGTAGAATGTAAAAATGCAACTCATAATTCTCAAATAAAAATATAACCTTAGTTACTAATAAGATTGATAACGATATTATGTAAACCAGAATCGGGAGTGAAGTAATTTTGTGAAGAAAAAGATTTTTCCCGACAAGAAAAAAGAAAAGAATAGTTTAAGTTGTTCAAAGGCGGCGGGTACATACACAGTAGATGAGTTTGATGAAAAGTAGTTAGAATGATTCTAAGACTAGAGTGAAAACGATGATATGGGAAAGTCAAGACCTCTGAACCATAAAACATCTTATTATCATTTTTTTTTTTTTTTTTAATCAAAACTAATGAAAATTAAAATATCGATAGACAATAATATAAAAAATATTTTTGTGAAAGAAAAGTTTTAATATGTGCAAAAATGTATTTTTTTTTCTTATATATTTTCTGATAAATGTTTTTATGTTGTTGTTCTTAGTTATTAATGGGGTAAAAAATTGGCCGAGTAAAAAGAATTTTTTTTTTTTTTGTAATAAATAAATAATAAATTAATTAAATTTTTCTTAAAAATAATTTGTGAGTACCTATAAGTACTTTTGTCTTTTTCTAAATTTTCATGTACAATATCGTTTAATTATATATATATATATATATATGTGTGCGTGTGTATAAAAAAAAAACAGTTTAGTTGAAATGATTCTTTAAATAAGAAAATGTATATTTTTTTTATACATACCTGAATTGCCAAATGAAAAATGTATGCTGGTTTATCGATTACCGTACAGCAGTCGACGATGGTGTACATACGAGGTGTAATATGATCATACGAATGAAACTGCATTTTTATGTTTTGATAAACATTAATTCAATGGTGTTACGTTATCGTCATGCATTTTTTCCTCTTCGAGAATGTCTCACGTTTCTCGAATTCACGACTTATCGACGTATATTTTCCGAAAATTGCCGATTGTCGTTTTCTGAATTTAAAAAACAACAAAAGCCGACGTTGGAGACGTGGTGTGAAAAACTATTCCATCGTAAGTGCATAAAAAAAACACCGGTTTTATAACTTTCGTAAAAATATGTATTTGATCAGCTCGAGCCTTAAAAATATCTTTCGCTGGATCGTTTTAGTGGGTAGAACACGATTCCGCGCGTTCATTGTTCGGTGTTACATTCACCAAAAAATGGCATCATCCGATTTCCAACGTATACAAAATGTTATAAAACATTTTAATGATTACTAAATACATAAAAATAATATAAAATATTTAACTTCAATTGGCTTCGTGTACCAAGGGAAAAAATTGTATTAAAGTAATTAGATATATTAAATTATTTTTATTTTTTATGACGGCTAAATTATAGCTATATTATAACTACTTATATAATATATAGTTAAATTATAATGTACTAAATTTGTTTATTTGTGTGTTAAATTTTTTTTTTTATATATATATATATATACCTATATATATATATTATATTTTTTTTTATACCCACTTAGAGTATCCCATATAAGGAGTGAGTATATGTAGAACCGAGCCGTCTTTAATAAATTTGGCAACCTTGCACCAAAATTTCTTTGTATTTCAATGAACAATAGAGCGCGCGGAATCGTGTTCACAAAAAAAAAAAACGCGCGGAATCGTACTCGTCCCGTTTTAGTACCTAGATCATACCCCTCACGGTCAATTTTTGCACTGTCTGCCTGAATAAATTTGAATTATTTTTCATCCTATTTTTGGCTCAATTTACTATCGGCTAATTAATAGGCTTTTACCAACTCGTACATATACATTTATTATGTTATTAATATTCACGTCGTGGTTTCAGTTCCTTTGTTGCGGCATTGACGGACCGAAATATTGGGTGGACAAGCGAAATATGAGTTCCACGTCTCTGCCCATGTCGTGTTGCGGCGACGTCAGTCAAAACGCCACGTGCCCCGTGACAGCGGCATGGCGGGACGGCTGTCTGCAAAAGTCTGTCGCATTGGTCGTGAACACGTCGCTTTTGCTATTCGACATCATCCTTTGTATCGCGTCCGTCAAAGTACGTATTTCTGCAGGTGTGCACTTCGGTCCCGATCGTTGACTGATAAAAAACCAATCAAAATAGTATTCCCTAACACCTGTTCGTCAAACACTAATACACAATAATAATAATATGTAGTTACGTGTCCGGGGGAGGAGGTGGTCGGTCGTGGTGGGTTATCTTATTATAAGGCTGTCTCGGCCAAAGGCTTGGGGTGAATTATCGCAATTAATAATTTTTTTATCATTTATGCTTTAGCCTATATAACTGTACATAGAGCGTAAAGAAAAGCACGGTAACCAATATGACATTAGAAATCAAGGCCGTGATTTTCTATGATTCATTTCAACCACTCTTTTAATTTTAAAACAAAACGGTTGATGGCATTTGCTATACTTAAATTAAAATGAGACAAATTATTTTCAAAAATAATCAAAAAATGTCATTGATATCCAATATCGTTTTCACCATTTTGTCTCCACCGTGGTGATGGTGTGGTGCTATAAATGGAAAAATTTTTGAATATCACCATGAAAATTTTATCAAAATGTCAAAATATTGCATTTTTTTAAAGTTTTTATGTTGTAGATTCGATTTTTAATTCTCAACACCGCCTAAATATTCAATAATAACATTAAACTTACTCGTATATTACATTATTGACCTTATTAATTTATGAGTGAATACATAAGTTAGCACTCTGTGCCTCACAGTCATATTCAGTAATGTTTTTTGTTTTAGATGATTGGAATATTATTCTTTGTGATAAGGCACGATTGGAACGATGGTCAGTCAGAAGAATCGACTAGTCTTTTGAACACGCACACTCGGTGAACCCAAAACTATTCGTTACACATAATTTGCTGACTCACATATTGTTACCTATATATTATTTTGTATTTTAATGATATAAATCCAAGGATATATTATTCATACAAATATTTAATATATGATAGCAATAATAAATACACTAAATATGTAATTAAGATAACTCAGAAAGTATGTACATTCATTTTAAAATATAAGTACTTAGACGTTTTTAATATAATATCTAAAATTGTGTATACAATATTATTTATTACTAATTAAATGTATATCCAGTTTAACTCAAATTTTTACATTTCCAAATTCAAATTTTTTAGATTTTTAGAATTTAGAATATTTTAGATTTTGAGTGGATCAAAGATGCTAATGTTTTTTTTTCTTCAAAATTTATTATTTATTATCATTTTAAATTATCCTGCAAAAATACATATTTTCCTGCAATGGCAGTATGAAGAAAGTAACTATGTACCACCGACATGATATTGGAATTTATTTTTGCATATACAAATGCTAATTTCCATCAACCAAGCATTATTGAGATACCTAGTATTTAATTTTGTCTTGAAGCTACAATAATTTTTCTATTCATTTTAAATTTTCCTGTCTTACATATTCTGATTATCGTGTAATTCTTTACTTATATAGTGAAGGCTTTTATTATTTTGTCTCAGCATTTATTACTAATTATACAGCTCGATTGTGGGGCTGACATTAGTTGCATGTTGCATTTCAACTCGGAATAAATAAACTTATTTTCTTCAATACGTCTCTACTGAAATGTTTTGTCGTCTTCTTTATAGTCAGCAGGAAGATCGATGGTAAAGGTCTAAAAGTCTGTACCAGAAACTTGTATTTTAGTCAAATCAGTTGCGCAACTAGAATTTTTTCAATGTGGGCGTCCGTTTGGAAACTAAAAATTTATTTATTGCTGTAAATTACGCCCTATTCAAAATGTTTTCTGTAAATAATTTTGATTGGGGCGATATTTTCAACATATTAGGTGAATTTCTGATAGCCAGTGGCGTAAGCAGGATTTTGCCAATGGTGAGGCGGGGCTAATAGAAAAAAAATATATACTTCTAGTGTTATTTGATTTTGATTTGATATTTTAAGATACAAAATAATCATTTTCAACCTGTTGTAAAATATATTTCTACCCTCATCAAGCATCCCACTGAGTGAGTTTTTACTTGATGTTATATGGCTGTAAAATTAAAATCATCATTGTTGTGTGGTAAAAAACTAAAAATTTCCAATGTTTTCAATTTTCTACGAATTTTCAATGAAGGTAAATTCGATTGATAATTTTATCAAGTTTGATGAATACTGCATATGATTATTGGCAAATGTTAAAAAAGTATCTGTTTTTAGTATCATTATTTTTGATTTATCCCCATACAAATAAAATAAATTAGAAGAAATTATTTTGCATATAGAGGTACTCGTATTAGGATTTATGAGAAAAACTTTAGGAAAATTTCGAAAAAAAATGTTTAAAGTACGGTCTAACTGACAATATTTTATTATCTACAAAAGGATTGAATGTGACTTGATTCATTTACACCTACTCAAAAATGTTGTTAAAAAATAATTTGAAAAACTTGTGGAACGTAACTTAATTTAATTTTTGTCTTTCATACAAAAATAGAATATAAAATTGAAAACGGGGTAGGCTTCAGCTCCTTAGCCCCTACCCTATTCATACACTGCTGCTTGTAGAGATAATTTTACAAAATCAATATTTTCCTTTTTATTTATTTCTGTTTCTACTTATGCCTGGCAAATAACAATATAATTGTATTAATATTAGTATGGTTAAAAATATTGATTTTTCTATTAGTTGTTTATCATTAAAAATGTATTATTACAAATTTTCTTGCGCCAAATTGTTTCTCATATTATTGTCTATCCTTGTTTAAATTTTCATAAAATTTGGATCAATAAATGATTGTTTCCGAGTTTTTTTTGTCAAAATTTGGATAGTTTTTCAAAAAAAAAAATTGAAGAATTGAGAAATTCAAAAAATGACCTCTCTGAAGTATCAGCTAGAGAAAAATGGTAAAATGGTAACATTAAAAGTTAAGTTATATGTATATAAAGTATATATACAGTTAATATAACTTTTAGTAAAAAAAAACCTAAGCCATAAATCTCTAATTTAGGATAGATTTAAGTCAAACATTTTAGGGCAAAGCTTCCTTCCCCGGATTTTCATCATTGTTGATGAATTCTTTGTATCTAGAGAACACTTAAAGTATAAACTCAAATTATTGAAACTTGAATAAGAGTGGTTGTAAATTAACATTTAAAAATTCATAAACCTTTTTTAAAAATAAAACCAATATTTTGGACTTTTTTGGGGTTGTTTTTAAAACAAATGAGCAAATCTGTTTTTTTAAGAAACCAATTTTCAAAGCTAAAAGAAAAACTAAAAAAACATTTTTGGGGTTTCTGTCTATGCTTTCTCATATAAATATTAAAAAAGTGAGTATTTCGCACCTTGAGGTATTTTCACATCTCGGGTGAGATACTCTTGACAGGCATCATTGAATTTTGAAGAAACGATAAATTATTTTTTCAATAAAATGATTCTAAGTGGAGCTTTAACTAATATACAATATTGATTATCAGTTTTGAAACATTGAACTTAAAATATGTTGTACTTAAAATTATCTGGTTAGGTTTATGAAAAATGAAAATTGATTTTCATATTATAATCCCTTGCACTTAATGAATAATCCATAAATAATTTCAAAATAATCACCGAAAATATTGAAAATTCGAATTATTAGATAGCTATTGATCCGCGTGGATTTTAGTTCACATCATAACTAAATAAATAGATATGTCAGAAACTTTTTGATACACATATCACCCCTTACCATATCTGTCGCGTAAATCCACTTTTGATTGGTCATGACACGACTATAGAACATATCTTTATTTTTATAACATAATATAGTAATAATAATTACTGAATTATTAACAACCAAAATGTACACAAAAAAAAAAAAATAGAAGTTTACAATATTTTAAAGTTTTATACTTTGCTCAAAATTTGTCAAATATTTTTTAAATTTTTATGAAGTGTGCACACAATTATTTTTAATAGTCGGTGAAAATTTCAAGTTTGTAACTCAATTATTTTTTTTAAGTTAAGTTAATACATTGTTTAATAAATTTTATGAAAATTCACGTTATGTTATATTATATCGTTCTTTTGTCAATTTTTCGGTAGTTTTCTCTAACCTAACCTGAAAAATGTCCTTTTTAAACTACCATGTGGGTATCACACCCACATGGTGTGGTGGCACATGGTGGCCGAAAAAGAGCTTTCAGGAGGTGAACAAATAAAAATAAACAAACATCATTGTAAAATTACAGCTTCTTCGAATCACCACTCAGAATCAAAAATGATGGAAATGAAAATATTCTTCTTCCAATAATTTATATAAATTGTTGTGCAAATACTGCATAAAATATAAAATTCTTATTTTTCTCCATATTTTATTCTTTATACTTGTTATATTAATATAATATAATATGAAATACTTAAATTTTGCAGTGCCCCCGAAATGTGTTACCTATGCGTGAATCCGTGAAAAGTGCCTTGATTGTCTATGCGTGAATGACGATTGACGGTATTTTGAGGTATTTTGATTTAATGATTTCTGCTTAAAGCATATTAATTATTATAATCAAGTATCAACTACAAAAATCACTACATTCGTATATTAATTAAATAATTGGGCGTTGGTATAGCATGTTCTATAAAGGTTATCTTTATTATCTGGATGATTATATTTTATGTTTAATTAGTAATTCGCTCATTTTAAATTATATTTTAGAATTTAGAAGGAAGTTGAAAATAAATGTGTTTAGTACGTTGTGATCGGCAGGTGTACATAATAATTATCTTTGCGGAAAACCGATCTATTCTGTTTATTTGTCATTAGGTAATATTTTCATATCAGCGTCGAAGCGTGGGTTGGTGAAAACAAAATTTACAGATTGAACTCAGTACCTACTTCATTAACATAATACTAAACGAAAAATATAAATATATAATTATTAAATATTGCATTGATTACTTGGTTATAAACTTATAATTATCGTGTTTCGAACAGTAAGAATTGATTATTGCATAGACTGCTCAGACTTTTGTTACGTTCAAACGGCCCAGAATTTTAAAGATAAATTATTATTCTTAAGTTTACTTGTATGTTTGATATACACTTCATCTTTTCATGAATAGTCATATAAATTTTATATTTCATGATATGCAGATTATTTTTTATAAATCAATTACTTGATTAAATATCTACTATTGTCTACTGAATTATAAATAATATACATAATTCAATGACGTTAAAAGTCATTTTGTACAATTTTTTAGTACCATTTTTATTTTCTAGTTCAAAAATAGCTTTGTTCATCCCAAAACAATTCATAAATCACATGTATTACGTCATGGGCGCAACAAGGGGGGTGCTTTGGGTTCTTAGCAACCCCTAAGTCAAAATTAGCACCCACTAAAAATATCGTTTTAAAATTTGATATTAAAAATGAAAATATTATAATTTATTGAATAGCATTTTTATGAAATCTATTTAAATTTTACTATTTATGTTAAATGAAAAATTGTTAAAACATTCAAAGACTGTTCAACATTTAACATCAACTACTCAGTATAATAGCTATAAGAGTTCAAAATCGACTGGTACTATAGTTACTCAATTATCAACTGCCAAAAAAAAAAAAAAAAATGGAATTTTAAAAAATAGACAATATATGAAAATACTTATTTAAATATAATCCTCTTTTGTGCCAAACAAGGGCTTGCTTTGAGAGGTCATGATGAAAAGTCATCAACAGTTTCTAACTCCCATAGTTTATGTCCTCATATTTTTACATATTTTATATACGTCTCCTCTTTATAATATATGTTCTTTGTTAAATATCTTGAATTTATATTTGTCTTGGCAATGAGATCTTAGCCTTGGAATGGGTTTTAATTTGATGAAGCATTAATATAAAAATTAAAAAACAGTGAATACCTACACAAATATTAAATTGCATAATAACTTACAAAACGTGTACTGTTAAATATTACTAATATGGCTTCTTCTTTAGTTTCAATGAATTCATCGTTTATTTTATTAAGTTTCACTTTTTCATTTGGTTATTGTTAGATTGAAAGTAATTATGTTATAATAGGTCACATAAATGGTCTTGCAACATTGTACTATTAATTTTTAAAGCATAATTTTATAACTTTTTAAAATTATTTAATTTAAAAATAATATATTAATAAATAAAATAATAATAAATTGATTTTTTTTAATTATCATTCAGCACTTGTTGATACGTTCGGTGTAAAGGGAATCGTTTAAAATAGAACCTTTGTTACGTTCAGTGAATACCTAAATCCTAGTAAAAATATATCGTTGAAAATGACGACTATTATTATTCTTTATATTATTAACATACTTTGCTCAGAATCGTAATATTGATTTGTCGTTTCTTTAAAATTCAACGCACCCACCAAGAGTATCTGACTCGAGGAGCGAAGAATATCCATGGTGCGAACTATGTCCGACTTTCTTGTCTATACATTGCTTTACTTTATTTTACTCACCTTTGCTTTGATTTACTTTACTCTACTTTTTATTTCTAAGTATTTCATTTTCTTTTTTTACTGAGTACGCATCATATGACGTGTAGGATAGATTTCTTAGGAAGAAATTAATTTTTATGCACAAATTTAATGCACACTTTAATATTTTATAGATGGGGGCGTGGTGAAAGAAAAAAATAATGGAGGTCTATCCTACACGGACTTCTTAAAAAAGTTTCATCTGGTTAATACTTTAGTACATAGATTATATAGGCTCGGGAACGCTTTATAATTTTTTGTAGTCTTCTCTCGAAGTTTTCCCACTTTAATCACTGTGTATATAATGAATATATACACTTTATATGTACATATATATTTATATTTATAATAACAATGAAGGTAATGAGATACGATTGAAATTGATAATATGAGGATTGTGATTTGCGGGGTTATGTGTAGATATAACGTAGGAGACTGTATCGGGTGGAAACATGCTACGAAAGTGGCAGACCTCAATTAGTTCGAAGAAGAGGCAAGAGAAACGAAGAAAGATTACATTAGTGATGGAGAGTTTTGTTTTTCTTCAAAATTACTTTTGACTGATCTTTTTTTAACCAATTTACTGCCAGTCAATTACATTTATATGAATAAAATTTTATGTAAAAAATATGTTAAACTAGGTTTAAAATCGATTGTCGTTTTCAGTGAACGCTTGAAATTTTTTGGCTAAATCATACTGGACACGATAAGATAACATTATTTTAATTTCAATAACGGTATTGTGTAATTATCGTTCTAGAGATTAGTTTAAAACGTGAGGTAAATATTGTAATAAATGTATCAAAATTCAATGTAATGAATCACGAAACTCTAAATAATAAAAAATATCTGTTGCTCATGGCCCGTGGGTATAACGGCAAGCTGACAGTCATCAGGGTCATCGTATTGTTGTATTATCGGCCGTACTGTTCGTGAAATAATAATTATATTGGGTGAAGAAAATGTTTCTATTAACTGTGACTGTGACACCAGCATCAGAACGACGTGTACGTTCGGTGTATTTCGTGTATTGATAATAACTTAATAACCTAATAAAATGCATTGCATATGTGTGACGATAATATTTTGCATCGAAATAATACGCCAGGCGTCGTACGTCACACCGATGTGTCGTCCCTGAAAAGTATTATGATACGACGTTTCATCCCCGTGAATTATTATTAATCATTGGACCAGTGACGTGTTTAGGGGGGCCAGGAGGGGGGCTTGGGCCCCGGACAGAAAATTTTTTAGGGGTGATACATTTTTAGACCATTTTGATATAATATAATATGATAGGTATTAGATTGATAAACAAAAAAAAAGAAAAAAATTTAGTAATAACTTGAGCACGAGCCTTCTAGCATTTGAATATTTATTTAACACTCTAAAATATAGCTGAGTCAGCCATAAATCTGTTTCATACAGAAATGAATGTAATTCTAAAAGTTATTAGTGCTCATTTTTGCATTACTTTAGTGTTTTTGTTTTTTTTTTTTCATCGTTCAATCAAGGCTCGGATTTATGCCTTGTAACGCATATTTTACCGTTTTCACTCAAATTTTCGATAGTCTATTCTTATATTTAAAGCATAGATTCTTAACCTTTTTTGGTTCATGGACCCCTTTCAGGTGAAAAGTTTAACTACGGACTCCCCCCTCCAAAAAAAAAAAAAGAGTAAGCAATATGTTTTGAATTACTTTTAGATTCTGAGCAAAGCGAAGAATGATTAGTTTTACAAAAATGTGTGATTTTTGTTTTTTTATTTTTTTTTTTCATATATATGTCATCACGAATTCGGGTAGCAACACTGGTTCAAAAGATTTGATCAGTAACTCTACAGTTAGTACTTTAGGGAGGTCATTTTTCAAAATTCTTAATACTTTTTCCAAGAGTATGCCTAGAATACTCAAAA
>JAIPRM010008762.1:0-15516 GCA_025469315.1 Stegophylla sp. TES_Ste_2020
AAAAAGATTTTGGCACAAGAAAATTTTGAAAATGTGAAAAAAATTTTTGGACATTTTTCGAAAATTTTTTTTTTTCTTATATTATTAATTTCCTTTGTTCAGAATCGTTTTACTGAAGAAATGATTTGTCGTTTCTTTAAAATGTAATACGCCCGTCAAGAGAATACCACCCGTCGTGCGAAGTACACCCATCGTGCGAAGTATGTCCGGCTTTTTTTTTTTTTAATAAATATTTTGTAGAACGTTTTAAATCACAATACTTTTTTTTAATCGGAGGCCGACCAACTACAAAAAAACAGACTACAATTTTTTTTGTTTAGTAGCAAGATACTTATTTCAAGTTATTTATTTCACATAAAATTGATTTTTTATTTAAATATGTCGAAGGTGGTATTAAAGACAAACAACATTTATTATCTTCCCCTCGGATTGACCACTGCGTAAGAACATAATATAGCACTTATTTATATTAGAATTATACGATTCGGTTCATTGAAATATATTAAGCTATAAATTCAAGTTTATTTACGATGTCCATTATATTATGATAACACGCAAACCGATTGCTTAGATATTAACCTTAGATCCCAAACATAAGATACAATATTGATAAATAGTTAATAGATTCAGTTATATAAGGCGTAAATAATGCTTTTTAAGGCCGTGTTAAACAAGTGAACCCACCAATTCCTATCTGCCCTCCTTAAAAAAACATGTTAAAATATTTTCATAATAATAGATTTTATTTTCACTTTTTATTTGGTAAAAAAAAACTAAAACGTATTTTAAATTAGATAAGGTACCAATGGAAAAAATTAACAGAAACATAAAATAAAAAAATTAATCCGAACACACTATTTGAGTATTCATCGCTCCTCAGTTCTCAGACAAGATACTAAGAGTGATGGGGTTGTATAGAGTTTTGGATAGACAATTTTTTCTATGATTTAGGGAGGGGAGGGGGTAAATAAGATAAGAATAATGTTAATTTATAATAAATATATTTACGTGTTCATTTATTGTACTTTTGATGTACAATTTTAATTAAAATTTGAAACAACTTATCAATTTTTTTTTTTTTTTTGTGGAGGGTAAACCCCTACCCCTGCGTTTTCCCTTGTCGGATAATAATTTTATACTATAACTTTTTTTCAAGAGAATTCTAAATTTTCAACAGCAGCTGTTAGGTTAAAATGAATTATAATCATTAAAAAATCATCAATTTTTTTTTTTTTTTTTTGAATTTTGACGTCTATTATAGTTCTTATTATATTAGAAATTGACAAAATAGATTTAATCAAAAATATAAAAATGATTGGGCTTTAGTCATGAGAATAACTTTGTTATACATATTTCAGTTCTTTAAGCAAAAAATGTCATGTTACGGGGAAGAATGAAAATATTCAAAGAAATCGACTATTAGAGTCATTTAAGTCCTAATTCAAATTTTAAATATTCACAAAAAAATATAATAATCAAACTGATAATCACAACTTTGGAAATAGATAGAATAATGTACCACAAAATCTTTTGATGCATAAAAATATTGAGCAAACTTAAAACTTTATAAAGTTTTAACAAAAAAAAAAATTATTATTTTATACATGAAAAATAACCAATTTATTAGATATAGGACAAATGATTTTCTCAGTCACGTTATTTTAATGTGAGTAAATTTTCAATTCTCGATACCGAAGGTTTAACATTATCTAGGAAAAGAATCGAAATATTTCTAAAATTTAATGTTTAACCCAAAAGAAGTAATTCAATTGTGAAGTCTATTTTAAATTATTTTTGATACTTGTTGAAAATTTTGATTTGCTACCACTTATATTAGGAGATTACGACTAAATAATTAAAATCATTTTCATGAGAATTAAGTTTTTTAATCACATTTCACTACATTATTATTTATTAGACAGTTTTAAATTCTGGACAGAATGAAAAAGCTTATGAATTTTAATTACAATGTTGTTTATTTTATTTATTTTTCTTCCGGTCTTTAAACACTTTTGCGTATAGAAATAAATATCCAAAGACTTTGCAGCCACTTTTTGAACCAGAATTCGGCTCTAGATGATACTTTATACTTAGAATTTTTTGGAAATGCACATTATTTCAAAAGGTTGACACTTGTCGCTTTGATTGCTGACCATTTTGGTACCCTCCAATGCCATCCAGACATATTTTTCAAGCCATATGTCTTGTTATATATCAAATAATACTTGACCAATTATTATTATACGACCCGAATTATTTTTCTTCTCATAAATGTGGCAAGATATTATTTTAAGTTTTGAAAATGATTGCTTAACAGTTGAAAAAGTAATGGACATTTTTAAAATAATAATAACAAAACAATTATATAACCTATATAAACCAATAACAATACAAATAAGTGAGATGTTATAAAAAAAAAAAAAAAATGGCTATTGTATTTGTTTAAAATTCTAAAGAAGTTGATTGAAGGCTATTGGTTTTACATTTTTTTCAAGTTACCCAACACTATGTGGAAAAATGAAAAAGAGTTCAATAAATCTTTTGCATAACATCTACATAAATATAATCAATTCAATGGTTAGCATTATCTTGACATTTTCGTTCTTAAAACCTAGATCAGCTTTGATTCGCTTTTAAACTGTGATAATTGTATGTTTGAATTTAACAATAGGCTCAAAATCATTTCATTGAAGAAACGATTAATAGATTTTTTTAAATTCAACACGTCTACCTAGAGTATCCTCCTAGATAGGTACTCGAGTAGCAAAGAATCCCCATACTGCGCCAAGTATATCTGGACATGATATACTTGTATCTGATATTTACACTATTTCTATAGGGAGATAAAAAGCATTTTAAAAATAAATAAAATACAAGATACACAACAAGTATAAGTAGTTATAATAATATATTAATATACATTGAAAAAATACACATTTTAAAGTTATAATAATACATGGTTTGTCTATTCCTATAGAGATAAGATATATAATATAAACTTATATTGAATACGTGTATATATATATGAACAGTATATTAATATTATTTCTGATTTTTTTTTTTTTTTTAATCAAGTCTCATATTGAGCAAATATGGAAGTCTAAATATAACACTAATGTGGCAACTTATTTAAAAATCGACCAATATAGAATAAATGGTTTTAGTTTTAGGAGACAATTTAAAAGGTGAAGACAAATATTTTTCTTTTGAAACAATTGGGAGAGAATGCACAAAACAAAAAAAACTTTTTTAACAATATAGTACATCACGATTGACACAATTTGAATTTTAGTAAATATGTTTTAAAGTATTATTACAAAATTATTTCATTAAATGACAAGCGAATTCGAATAAATAATAATTTCATTTAAACCTCAATTTTCATTTACTTAAATTATCATATTAATACTGAGGTAGTCTTATACAGTTGTAACAAGCAAAAGCTTATGTTAAAAAAACAATTATCTATGTATTAAAATAAAGTAATTCAATACATTTTTACATTTATTTTATATTTAAGTTACTAAACATACACTTTAAGTGTTCAGAATAATTCACATATCAATATCTATTTAAATCCCTGTTTATTAATAATTTATTTATTTATTATTCATAGTTGGAATCAATGGAATGTTAAACACGTAAACATAGGACACAATATGGTATTAATGTGGAAGTATATTTCATTATGCGAATAAAATCTCATTATATCTATTTACAATATTTTTAATGTGTAAATGGTCAAATTTTAATAATTTGTTAACTTGTTTTTTACATGTTATAAATAAATTTTGAAATAAACTAATAATTATTAAACAAGAATACGTTTGGTTGATCTAGGAAAAATATAAGCTTTAAAAATAGTTATATTGTTAACACTCCATTTCCTATTTATATATTTCTATATCATAGCTAAGAAGCTAAGTCAAAATATGCAAATTTTAGAATTTAAAAAATTGGCTATAATTTACTTTTTTGTTTTAAATAATTGTTAAATAGTTTAATTAAATAATAAAAATTGAATTTAAATGTAAAAGTTTTTTTTTATTTATTTTCTACTCATAATGTTTATTCAATTATTACTACATATTGTATACAATTTACACGAAAAAATTGGTTTCGTAAAATTAAAAAATATTTCTGTTAGTGTTTACTAGGCTATATATTAACATCCATTAAATTGTATTTTATAATTATTAAAATATATTTATATATTAATTTAAAAACAATTTGCAAACAAATTTACTACAAATGAGTAGGATACATTTTTTTCAAGGGGGGGGGGTGGGTAGGTGATATGATTGAAAAAAATCAACTAAAAATTAAAATATATTATAAATTCGGGTCATTTTTAATGTCAACATAAGTTGTTATGTACATTGAAAAAATAAAAATTGAAAAACATTTTTATTTGTGACCAATTACATTTATTCTTATAAACTCAGTATATAATTTCTTGAAACTCATTACTCGCAACTGAATAATATATCTAATTACACAATTTGGACAGAAATATTAAACTATATGGCATCGAAATGATTTGAAAATAAATAAAAATTTCATAATAGTATAAAATAATTATTTATATTAACTTTAAAATTGGATTAACTATAACACCCTGTATACTCTCTACATCAAGATAGATAAAGATACTGGAGCGCATACTTTGTATATTTGCAATTTTAACGAAAACGGTCCGTCCCATTGGCCGTTATACCCACCACTGAACGACAAAAAACACGGTACTTAGTCATGTGATCTGTGATGCCATCACGGTTTTATTGTAGTATGGTGGTAAAGAACGGATGACCATTTTTAGCATCTAGTAAGAAATGCTCCAGTATACTTATCTGTCACAATGACTCTACATTAAAATATTTAATTAATTTGACAATTGCAAATAACGACAATGACTTTAACTATTTTTTTTTTTAAATAATTAACCTGTGTAATTTGATCTAATAAGAATTGAATGACTTTTAATTTTACTGTTATATATTAATAATTAATATAGTTTACAATAGCACCAATTGTTTAAATTTATATTAATAAACAACTAAATGTTATCTAATAGTATTAGAAGTCAAACATTCTTTGCTGGACATTTAAAATACTTAATTTAATATGTTTTGGATGTTTGAATACATATATATTTCTAAATTTACTTTGGTTAAAGCTAATTTTAAATAAATACTAATTGTATTACAAAATTTTCAATACAAAACATGTTTTGTTGACTGCAAGTAGAAATTGACCTTATATCAACTTATATGGCATTTATTTTTAAAATCTATACAATAAAAACCTAACAATTTTTTTTTTTTGTCTTTTTAATGACAAAATAAATATCATTTAACATTATAACATGGACACAGAAACAAAGACGTTATTGACATGCACATACAGTAAAATCTCTTTTGAGTTAAAATATTTAAGCAGTTTCTAAAAATTAAATACATACAGAGCATAAAAAAACATTAAGTTTTTCTTACAATTTAAAGTCATTGAGATTTCACTGTATTTATTATAATATAAGTATATATTTTACACTGTCATGATATGTTTGATCTGAAATAACTAAAACTATTTTATACAATAAGTGATTAATGAAAAATAAATGAGCTTAAACTAAGTTAAAATACAAAAGGTAATAATGCATGTTATGTTGTTAAATAAATAAAAAATTTAACTATGATTTTATAAATAATGCATAAAGTATTATAATAAAAACAAATAATTCAATTTATTATTTTTAAATCCTTGTTTTAAAAATAAGAAATTAAAATAATTGTATAATAGGTTAACAACCTATAATAGGTTGTTGATGACAAAATTATAATATATTAAATAAACTAATATATTAATGTAAAAATATTTAATTTACACATTGAATATGTACATTAATAAATAACATACTTGAAGGTATACAAATCGTATCAATCTTACAATTGATAAAATAAATAAAACATTTCATACTTGGCGTTCTTGTTCAAAATTGTAGTTGTACTGAAACACAAATGAAAAATTGACATAAATACAAGAAAATAATACAATATAACACTGCGGTACAATATATTCAGTTTTAAGTTTTCATAAGAAAGATTTTTTTGTCACTGTATATTATGAAACATTAATTATTTCATAAATTGTATCATCTCTTTTTTATTAAATACTACTTCTCTAGAATTAAATTATAATGAAAATTGAAATATATTTTAAATACAATTATAGGAACTACAGATCATTTCTCAATAGTCAATTCCATTATCCAATAGATTCAATATTGAAGTTTTTTAAGCATTTGAAAATTAAATAATGATTTTACAAATTTAACTAATTTAACATAATACATACCTCTAAATCAAGATCTTCACGATTTTTTTTTTTAATCTCTGGAATATTCTAAAAAAAAAAAATAAATAAATAATTATTTAATGTATCAATTTATTACATTTTAGTATTTTATTTATAAAGTTCAACCAAAAAAGTCTAAAGAAAAAGTCCTAATTTTATAATAGTGATTTATTTTATCCCCAATGAATCTAAAAAAAAAAACATAAGTTATCTACTTTAAATTGTAAAAACTATTTTTATTTAGCATTTACTTGAGACCTCAATTATTTCAAATTTAATGAAATATTGAAACATCTTTTTTTTTTTTTTAGTTTGCGAGTATATTATTAAATTATTTTAAAACAGATTTTCAATCGACTTTAAGGAAAAATAAATAGTAAAAAGGAATCTGCAACCGGGAAAAAAAAATGAAAAACAACATTAACACAACTTGCGAGAAAATCATTGGCAAGGACATTCTTGAGCCTAGAAAACCATAGATGAATCAACAGATACAGGAATTAATTAGGCAGAGGAATAAACTAAAGACCGTAGATCATGTAAATACAAAAAGATCAAGAATGAAATCATACACCAATAATGGAATGCAAAGAACCTATGGCTGCAGGAAAATTTCAAAGAAATTGAATACTTTTTGATCAAAAACAATACACACAAAGCATATAAAAGAATAAAGTCTAGAATATATATCCCAAAAAAAATTTAATATTGTCAGACAAATATAGAAACTTATTATTTGAAAATACAAAGGTAGCTAGATGATAAAAGAAATGCATAGAAGAGCTGTAACAAGGATTAGAGATTATTGATGAATCTCTGGTACAAGCCCGACTAATTGACCATATGACCAATTTACCACATGATCAAAAGTATACAACAAATTTGTAATGAAAATACTAATTTACTTAAGCTTTAAAATTGAATTAATTAATCTTTAAAGAACAAATTATTTATGCTTCTAGATTTATCAGAAATATAATAACTCAATATTTATAAGTTTAATACTACATTTGGACTTTTATAGGTAGGATTTTTTGTAGTTTCTTATATTACTTTAATGATTAATATTACCTGAAAAAGAGATTGATATTCCATAACACCGTTTTGTTTCAATACAAATGGAATACCTTCTAAACCTAAGAAACACAGTGTTATATTAATACTATTATTTTACGGACAACAAATAAACTTAATATTACTTTGATAAGAACTTAATGTAGAATAATTAGAGGAAGATTGTGGTGGTGGTGGTGGTGGTGGTTTTTTTGGAGCTGGCCGTGTTGGTCTCAATGACATAAGACGGTCATAATCATGTGACAATGCATTACCACTTGAATCTAAACTAGGATTTGAACATAATCCATTTCTCACTGGAACGTTTTCTGTTGGTAGTGATGGGTTTACACTAAAATATTAAATAATTTATTAATAATTTATTTACTTAACCACAGACACGGGGGCGGATTGGCAAAAATTATCGGCTTGGGAAAATTATTTTCACTGGCTTCTTTCCCGAGTCCTGTCCAACTGAACTTTATTGATTAATCTATGTAATATAACAAATATTTTCCTCAATATAGTTTAAATATATTTTTATGATCCCCCTCCTTTGAAGTATTCTAAATTTGCTACTGTTGGTTTAATTTTGTACACACCATTATTTACAAATAATAAATATTAACACATACATTTATATAAATGTTTAAATATATTGTGCAAAATTAGTTATACATCATAAAATTATAATGATCAACAGACTTGTAGTAATAATTATAAAAGGAATATAATAATATTAATACAATTATGAACATGACATTTATAATTAATTTCCTTGAATTACAAGTGAATTAAATTTAAACAAGCGAGAATCATAATATAGGTTGTTGATTACTTTTGGTGTATTGAAACATTAAAAACAAAAAATGTTGTCCTAAGGTCAAGCCGCCAAGGTATTGTACTTCAAGAATTCAAAAATACTATACCCCATGAATATTCTTTCCTTCTTATGTGGGACGGAAATAACTTTAGATCATTAATAGTTACTTTTATAGGTACTGAATGTGTTTAACAATTTAATAACAAAATAATTTTAATAACTCTATATGGAAATAGGAAGGAAAAAGGAAAAAAAATGAACATTATAATAGTTTCTTCGCTCCACTCAGGATTCAAAATTAATCAATAAGTTAAGTGGTATTAAAATTGCACCTCATATCTAGAAAAATAACAAAGATTTTCAAAAATCTATAATTATCCAAAAAAAGGTCACATTTTTTTAAAAATTCTTTTCAGGCTGAATTTACACTATAGTTTGATAAAGGGTAAACATAAGTTTCTAATACTATGAGTTTTAGAGTTACTAAAATTTATTTTACCAATGAAAATCTAGTTTACAGAATATTTTATTATTTTTACTTAATTATTAGGTAGTTTTTCTCTGTTTTTGGAAAAACTATTGAGAATTTCAAAAAAATACTTTTTTGAGCAAATTTCTGATCAAAACTATTGATCCAGCTTTAATATATAAATGAATTAATATTTGTCGTTACTTATTGTACACAAAAAAGTGTTAATAAAAAAAAATTATATTATTCTAAAACCACTAGCTCCTTTGCTCTATTTAGAATCTAAATAATTTAGTATCTTACTATCATGATTAATTATATTATATAAATATTTAATAATGCTAAAACTTAAGTTAATATTATACATCATAATAAAATATTAGCATAGAAAATGCAATGTGGATATACACAGCCATGCAATCTCGCGAATATTTTATTGTATGATAACAAGCTATATGTTTATCTTTAATCGTGAAACAAACTAATAGATGTTATAATTTTCCCACAGTAATGCAATCATAGCATAGAATAATAATTTACTCTATGAATCATATAGAATATAGACATATCAATTTAATTAACTGCAATGATGCACAAAGAAGATGGAAAATGATTTATAAATTAATGCGCTATTATAACATAAAATCATAACATGATCCATTTATTGTATGTGTATATGATATTTATTTTTCAGTAGAGTTCATAACCAAAAACAAGTATCTATAAAGTATTCGGTACTTATGAGCAATGGTTGTAGCGGTCACTGTGTCAGCTCATACACTAAAACAAACACTAGCCCATCAGCAAATTTGCCTGGTGTCCTACTGGACCAATCCGGCCCCGCATGGAAATATTTATTATTAAAAAAAAGTTATAATAAATTAACATACCTATAATTCAATGATGGTAAAGGTTCATTAGATGGAGATTGAAGACTAGTTTTGTAACAAAGTGTTAATCCATTTAAATCTCTGAAAAGTAAGTTAGTTTTAAAAACTACCAAAATCATGTAATGATTTATTTTTATTTTAATATGCCATACCCGACTAAATTAAAACCTTCTGGAGCTTTTTTCGATCGGCTTAACAATATAATATCAGTTATTGCATATGAAGCAAGACATTTCTTAGTTAACTTATAACACAGTTGACGTTTTCGACAAGCTTTTTGATCTTGAAATAACATAATTATTAGAACTTTAAACATGGGTAATATTGTTTAATATTATAATAAAATTATACTTACCACTGTCAACAGTCCTAGAGATTATACAATAACCGTTGGGAGGACTTTCTTTTTCATTAATTATATCTATATTAACTAATATATTATCTGAAATTCCTTCAGTTTTAGATAAGCATAAATATCTAGTTATTTTTCTGCCAATAAATACAGATTCCTTCCATGATTGCATATGTAAATCAGCATCTGAATCTTGATCATGTGTTTTTGAAATCTAAACATACAAAAACATTTACTTAAGTACAAAAAACTAATTAAATGTAGGTACCTATCTTTACACAGGGCACCATTCGGGAACACAAAGGGCTTTTGTTATTCAATAAATAATTTTCTTCACTTTGCTGCTCACCATTAAATTATAATTGTGCCTATCAATTACATTTCTACACATAAACAACTAGTTTATAATCATTACATTTGTGTTTTATGCATTTCGATAGACCCAAATCACCTAACAAAATATTCAATGACTCAACAGTGGGATAGCTATCAGTGGCATAATTAAGATTTACAATGCGCATTGAAAAAAATCTGGGGGCCACACTTTCATATACTAACCTCTCACCTCGAAAAATATATATATATATATATTTTTTAAAAGGTAGGTACACGTAGCAAGACAAGTACACTTATGCTCAATATTTATATACAATAACAAAATATTTTCTAAATTGAATGCATTTCAATTTAATAGAACATGCCTGAAAAAATAATATAAATTTAAGAAGCAATGGTAAGTAAGTACCTACTTATAATCATTAAATATTATTAACACTTATTTTTTCTAGCTTTAAGTTGAGCAGATACATAAATTATCATTTTGGAATGTAAGTACCTACCAGTAAAACTGTTTCTTATTCTAACGAGAGTAATTTTGGGCTATTCAAACGGTATTGTTCTTCTCAAGTATCATTCTTTTATAATGTTAATTTTGATAAATTATCAACTTGACATTTGTCAATGTAGTGAATTAAGTGAGAAATGAGAATTGTTTTTGAAATAAAATAATTAACTCAGTAAACAGGAAACTTTTCAGTTAAATGACAACTTTTTATGATTAAAAGTTAAATAAGGTTTCCCATTGAAGTGTAGGTACCTGATATAATTTAAAAGGTATTATTTTTTTTTTAGTAAACTCGTAGGTTCGATTGTTTTTCCACCCTGTTGTTAAGTCACTGATGCCTTGTATAAACATTGACAAATTTTGAGAATTCCTATCAAAATAGATGCAATTGCTTGTCAAATATTAATTTAAAAAAATATTACAATAATCAAAGACATACAAGACGAACGTATTTTGCCGACGAGCAGGACAGAATAGTGGAAACAATGGGCGAGTATAATAATAATACATTATAATTCGTAATATTTTCTCATGGATATAGACAGACAGTAAGTGAAGAACTCACGGGAACATATCCGGCCGGGCATTTCGCGATGTCTTCTATTATGCACAGTCCGGATATCGGCTTGTTGTCCGGGAACGATTTGAATACTTGTTTGATCATTATTGTCCCGGCGCGCGCGATACGAACTACCTAACAAAAACAATAATAAAAACGATCACTGAACGGCCGTCGGAGGAACACGGGTAGACGACGGCCGACTGCAGACGAACAACGGCAGCGGTGACGACGACGACGACTGCTGGACCCGGCGCGAGCGGTCGGTTCGACGACTCATCGACGGTGTGCGATGTGTGCAATGCAAACGGGGGAAAACGGTAAGCGAAAAACCAAAACGAACAATAATAATAATAATAACGACGATGATAGTAATGCGCGAGACATGACGTCGGCGGCGGCGGAGACGGTAAACAAAATAAAAATATGTGGATACGGCGGGGTGGGGACCTCGCATATGATTGTATGAGATAATGTGGTGGAAACGGCGGAAGGGAGGGAAGAGAACGGCAGCTGCTTATCAACTCGGTCGAGTTCGGGCGCGCATGTTGTTTCACCCATTGTGTCGGCGTTCGTTCGCAACGACCAACGACGACGACAGTTGCTGCGTTCGCCGAACACAGAGGACAAAGCCAATATAGAATAATAAAGACTGGCGTCTGAATGTCGCGACGTTTTCACATTTCACTCCGCCGCAGTACTTGAATTGGAAAAACAAAGGACTCACTTCGCACCACGGGTGCATTTTACACCAGTGGCGGATTCGGGATCCTTAATTTGGACGGGACGATTAAACAAAAATACATCAAATTAATACATTTTTAGTATGCATTTCAAAATTTCTCCCCTTGGATCCGCGTCTGTATTTTCGGCTCCTCGGATGTGATGAATTTCAAAGAAACGATAAATAATTTCATCAATAAAACGATTCTTAGCGGAGCTTCAATAACAAATATTTAACAATTGCTATTTAGTTACATAATAATCCATGAAATTCCACCGAAATAACAAAATTAATTCATTTTCGTGTAATTATTGTACTCTGATGTTACATAATTATTTATAATGACACATACGCATTGAACTTTAATGTTGAACTAAAAATGATTTTGTTACAATACGACATCAACGATAAACCTAATGAATATTCCATAAATTACAATAAAATGTAAAAATCATTATAAAATAAAAAAGCGGCTCTAATTATCGCAAATTAACATTAATAAACGTAAAATTTCCGAACATATCAACTAGTATTATATTTTTTTTTTTGAAAACTTAACAAAGACAATGATAATTTAATGTGCTTTCAATTTTATTCTTTTGGTATATTATGTCATCTGAAAAATTGAACTGATTTTAGTATTTAAAGTATCATTTTTAAATTAATGTTTAATTTGGTTTTGTTTGGGAAAACAAACACATCAACTAGGTGAATAATCTTCCTTCTACTCTAACCGCATATTATTTATAATTTAAAAGAATTTTTATAAAATAAATGCATATAACGTCATTTTTAAGAGCATATTAAAACATTTTTATACCATATCAACATTATTTTAAGAGCATATAATGATAGTTTTTTTGGGCATATAAATCCAAACCCTAGTTATGACTGTATAATTTAAGGACATATATTTTCTTGTCACCAAGTGAACGTTTCTTAAAATTAAAAATATAAACCAGTAAGTACTCTATCCATTCACCCACGTTCCCTCTCAAGCAGTGCTCATTTTTAACTCGGTGGACTTGTGCTTGTCATTTTTTTTTTTTCGTTCCCCGTCGTCGCCCCGGCACGTACTACGCGGGTACTCGAAACTCGTGAAAAGAATATTCGACAACTGCACCGACTTAAAGTACTCGTATCGTGTGGACGTATTATATTATTATTATTATACTCGCTCGCCTACTTTTATACGTCATCTCGAGCGCACGTCCTTCGGGTTTATTGGTTTTTCACTACCGACGCGACGACGTAAGCATCATTTTCATTTGACCGAGAAATTTTTTTGCAAGGCGTTAGATTCGTAACACTTTTCTGCTCTTTGATCTATTGTAGTGTTAGTCTAGGGCAGCGGTTCCCAACCTTTTTTTCCGGCGGTGCCCTTTTTTGGACCAAATTCACTTTTGCGGTGCCCCTTGCCCCCAAAAAGATTTTTTTTTTTTAAAGCTAAAAATGAAGGTCATCGACCTATTTATAGTAAGTACATTTTCGAGTTAAAAAAAAAAAAAAATTTCAGACATTTGGGCAATCGGAACACTTAATTATTTTGAAGAATCAATAAATATGCATGAATACATGTCATGTACTAACTGCGTGCATGAAAGGGTACAAAAATATGCACTAAATTTTTTATTTTTTATCACACAACATAAATACAAAATATATTTTATTAAACTATGCCTTTAGTATGTATGTACCAGGTACCTCTTTGGATGATGGATTGGTGTAAATTCATAGTTATAATCAAAAGTATGATGAAATTTTGTAAAAAAAACACACACATTAGAAATATCAATACACAACCATCATGGCTTGAAAAAAGTTCGTTAAATTAAATTAATTTTCTTTTGAAATTTTTACATAACAATATGTACACCTGAAAAGATTGAATAAAAGTCAAAAAAATCTGTTTAATTCCATATTAAAAACTATTTAAATATTAAATTGAATCAAATATTATATTTTTTTGCTTACTTAATACTTTAAACATTTTTGTATTGAACCACTAAACATTTTTCAACGTTTTCACAGTTAAAAGATAAATAATATTATAATAATTGTAATTAATAATTATTAACCTTTAATAAATTTTGAAAAACTACATTATTGTTTTTTAAGTTTTATTTTTATCCATGTTTATAAATACGGATTTGATGAACAATCGATGTGTGTTTGTATTTTATTACTGAATTTTCATAATATGTCATCATCAGATATGCTCTAAAAAATTGTCAAATTAAGAAATACGCTCTTAAAACTAAAAATCGCTATTTGTGCAAAAATACGCACTGTAAACTTTTAATATTTATTTTGTAGTGTCGTGAAATGAATTTTTTCAGCTTACTTAACAACAATACATCTAATAGTACGCAACAAACATGAGAACGCAACAACTTGAGTCCTAGTGACCAACCTATATTGTAACTAATGAAAAAACCAAAAAATTGACTTAATAAACAATGTAATAAACGTTAATCTTAATAATACTCATCGTAAAATAAAAATAATTAAATACACCTAATATGTCATCTTACAATTTAATTGGGATTTGTACAGTTCAGTCTCGGATAATGAATAACATTTAAGACCTATTAATTGTGTCCGATAATGACGTATCTAATTCAGTCTCATAAAACAGCCTGCTACTTGAGTTCTTATCTATCATTTATGAACTTAATTATCGGTACGAAATAAGTACACCGCGAGATAACGGTTTTAGAATAAAATATAAATTAATTGCCGTCGATCGGTGTAACTGATTTTTTTTTTTATTAACACGATTTGATTTTGTTTAAAAAAAAGTATGCTATAAAAATGTCATCTATTAACATGCAATTAATACCAGATTTTAGTTTTAATCGGTAAAACATATAAAAATATTTTATTACAACGAAAAAAAATAAACAACATTTTTTTACCCAAAATATACGTCATACTATAAATATATTTTATGGATATTTTTGTCCTAACCTAACCCAAGTCTGAGAGAAAAATGTTTTTTTTTTTCCTCGGAATCAAACAGGTTATTTACTGAACTGTATCAGGTGTTTTTTTTTTTTTACTCAATTCAGTTATTTATTCGAGAGTAACAAGACTGAATTGGGCGTAAACCTGGTTGAACTGTAATATGTTCATTTAATTTAAATAGGTACTATTCTATATAATATGTATGTAGGTGTATGTACCTACAGAAAATGAATAAGTAGAAAAACGTTGGTATAGTAAAATAAAAACCAAATACTTGGTCCTATTTGCATGGTCGCCCGCACGAAATTTATCAAGACGGAAGGACGTCATAATCAAAAGCCATATACTAATATTTAACAGAATATTTGTTATTTGAAAATTACAATATATGTGACAGAATTGTATAAATAAATACTGTGGATAAACCTTGTTAAATATTAATGATATGTTTGGATTGTTTGAAGATAGCATTGTATTTTGT
>JAIPRM010008763.1:0-15162 GCA_025469315.1 Stegophylla sp. TES_Ste_2020
CTTCCTTCGTTCAGAATCGTTTTACTGAAGAAATGATTTATCGTTTCTTTAAAATTTAACACGCCCGTCAAGAGAATACCACCCGTCGTGCGAAGTACACCCATCGTACGAAGTATGTCCGGCTTTTGTTGAAAATAATCTGTTTGGCCATGTTTTGAAATTTAAAGCTTTTATAATTTTTAAAAACAGTACATACTTTGCACAATGGATATTCTTCGCTCCTTGGGTTAGATACTTCATTAGGTGTATTGCATTTTAAAGAAACGATAAATCATTTCTTCAATAAAACGATTTTGAGCGGACCTACAATTATTATTAATATACAAGACTAATAATTGTCAATTAGGTAATATTTAACAATTATTGTTATTTATTAATGTTAGGTAATCGATAATTGTGTGTTTGTGTGTGTGTGTGTGTGTGTATCAGGTAATAAATGTCTTTATAAAAGTACTATAAGCAATAAAAATCTATTTTTATAAATTCATAAACCATTAACAAACCTTTAATTGGCATTTTGGTGTTCTTATAGGTATATTTGGGTTTTGAATTATTTATAGATTTCATAATAATTTTTCAATAATAAAGTCTAATAAAATCCACTATTATTTTTCAAATGTCCAGTTATCGTCCAACACTATTATTTAATAAAAAAGTGAAACTTTTGGATAAGTATTTCTATACAGAAAGGAAAAAAATTAAATAAATAAACATCATCGTTATATTATACTGACAGTTTATTAAACCAGGAGTTCGTAGTTTTGGTTCTATATATGACGATCTATTCTATATTTGTAAATAAAACAGAATATAGAACAAATATTATTTGATTTAAGCGCTAATGCATTCACTTAAGTCAAGGTTAAGACAGTACCTTAAGTCAATATAAAACATCAATGGGCACAAGAATCTGTATAAATATATATTATTTATCAAAAAATAAGTTGCAATAAAACAGAGCATGGTTCATTAAACAATGTTTTAAACTTGTCTGACCTTCCACAGTCAAAAGTAATAAAACAACACTGTAGCGTATTCTGTTTCGAAGTATTAAATTTTAAAGCCGTTTACGTATATTTATTTCCAATAAATAATTTCTATCATTGAAAATATTTCACTTAATACCGATTATTAATTTTGTTGTTAACTCAATATTAACTATGAATAATAATAATTATTGATTTTATTATTATTATTTGTTAAAAAGGAAGACGAGTATTATTTTTTTTTAAAACTTATTAATTTTTAGTCGATGTAAAACCATAAAATTAATAATCGGTCAAATTTTCAACCTTTAAGCAATATTCGTTTTGGAATAATAACGGTTTAATCATAGTCGATTTTATTATTTTCAAAAAAGATCCATTTTGTCTATATACCTGTATACGCGCACTTAAATCGTATATGAAATAGAAATAAAAATTGACTTCAAATGTTTTTCTAGAAAAATTAAATATAAGACAAGTACATGAAACTTATAATATGAGTTAGGAGTTAGCTTGTTGAATATTTTCAAGTCTTAAAATATTAAATTAAACTGCAAACTTTTCAAAAGCAAATTAATTATTTTTAGTAACATTAGTAACAATAGTTAAATCTGCATAAATCAAACTTTAAACGAGTGTAAAAATTAGTTCATTGAGCTAATCACTATCAAAAAAAATTGTATATTGAATATTTTGATGTACAGATATGTTTACCATATTTCAAATTATATTAGACAAAATCTTTTAAAAAAACAAGAAATTTAAAATTTTGTCCTATTTAAATTATTATAAAATCCTTATAAGAATATTTTTGATATTTAGTAATAATTCTGTGTCGTACTGCAATTATTTTGAGAATTTTTTTTTTTAATTTCTAGCGAAAAAAACCCGTAAATCGAAGGATAATATCGAAAAAAGGAACAAAATAAGATACGTAAATAGTAGAGAACATTAAAAATGCAATAAAACACGTCTGCAGCAGTCATCGTCTGATTCTTCGATCCTCGCAATCTCAGCACGTGCATAAGGGAGGATTTATGATCATTGATGTCATTGTTGATTGGTATGTAGAAAAAAAATTTCCAAAATGTGGAACAAAGTCGTTAATGGTTAATGTTGTTGTTAAAGTTTGTTAATGATCAAGACAGCATTTTTTAGATTCTGAACGAAGTGAAGAAGCTAGTGTTTTTACAATGATGTTTATTATTTTTTCTATGTACAACTTTTTGTATGGAAATACTTGTCCAAAAATTTTGATCAATAACTTTTTGAAACCGGATTTTCCTCTAGTTGGTACCTTAGAGAGGTCATTTTTTGAATTTCTCAATTCTTCAATATTTTTTTTGGAAAAAACAACCCAAAATTTGACAAAAAACGACTCGGAAACCATCATTTTTTGATCCAAATTTTATGAAAATTTAATCATAGATAGAATATCATATAAGAAAGATTTTGGCGCAAGAAAATTTTGAAAATATGAAAAAAAAATTTGGAAATTTTTCTAACATTTTTTTTTCTCATTTATTTTTTATATTATTAACTTTCCTTTTACAGAATCGTTTTATTGAAAAAATGATTTATCGTTTCTTTAAAATTAAATACACCCGTCAAGAGAATCCCACCCATCGTGCGAAGTATGTCCGGTTTTTTTTTAATTTAATTAAGCAGACCATTCCCTCGGACAAATGGAAATACCCCATATTAGTTTAATTGTTAGGTAGGTGTAGTGGTTGTCAGTGAGACTAGTTAGACCAAAGGACAAATGTCTGATTAAGAGTTGTAATGGTTGAGGTGGGATGACGCGCACACACACACACACTAACATAGCAGACACGGTATATTTCGCAAGTTTTTTCTCCGCAGCAGTACCCTTTCGAGCGTGGATGGAAAGGTCCCTGGTACATTGAAATAATTTAATAATGTGGTGAATACGTTTTTAAAATCGACTTCACATAATAATAATTTAATCGAGGTAAACGAATTTTTATAGAACACCATTAAACACGCGTCAGAACTATATAAATCGTGTGCAATATTAAACACAATATTATATTATCTACATCTTCCTACGTAAATGCATCTATAATAATGTTAAACACTTAATAGTAGTTAATACTATCATTTACATCAATATCTTGGTATATTTATATCATTATATCATTCGATAAAGATACATAAATGACAGAGGATTTTGGGGATTCAAACCCTCCCCAAAATATATGGTTGATGCTGAAGTTCATATTGATATTTTAATCTATGTAATAAATTATATCCCAATGGTGCAAAGTATGTCCGGCTTTCTTGCTTTTACTTTACTTTACTTTTTTTATTATTTTTCTTTATTTATTAGATAATAAAAATAAATTTAAGTAAAGTATAGACAAAAAAGCCGGACATATACCTATGCAAGTACGCAACATGATGTAATTTTCTACGTCATGTTAGTGTGTGCACTAAAGATCAGCCAGGTCCAAGGTCTACCCGGTCCGGACCAGAAAAAACCAGACCGAATCCCGGGTTAGGTCCGATTTGGTTCAAATATTTTATTTATCATCGGGTTTGGTTTGGTCCGACCAGAATGTGTTTATTGTTATCACTGATGTGGTCTGGTCCAGTCTTTATTATTATTATTATACAATATTTTAGACCTTAAAATTATAATAATATTAAATTAAGATTTTTTTTTTTATTTTTCTATGTAAAAATAGTATTATTTTTATTTCATAGTAAATATACCAAGTATGTTCATTGTTCACTAATGATTTTTTTTTTCTTTTTGGAGGGGGAGGGATCTGGTTTGGATTTTAAATACTTATATTTGCCTTGGTCTGAGAGGTCCCAAATTTTAGATTCTGAACGTTAGTGAAGAAGCTTATGTTTTTACAATGATGTTTATTTATTTATATTTTTTTCTTCTCGATAAACGAAACGATAATCCAAACAACGGTCAACTATACAAAATCAGTACGATTTTTAGACTCACTTACGCTATTAAAATTAATTATTCAACACGAATACTAAAAAAAGCCGGACATACTTCGCACGATGGGTGTACTTCGCACGACGGGTGGTATTCTGACGAAATAGAAACGATAAATCATTTCTTCAGTAAAACGATTCTGAACGAAGTTAATAATACAAGAAAAAAAAAATTTTCGAAAAATGTCCAAATTTTTTTTTCACATTTTCAAAATTTTCTTGCGCCAAAATCTTTTTTATAAGATTTTCTATCTATGTTTAAATTTTTATAAAATTCGGATCAAAAAATTATGGTTTCCGAGTCGTTTTTGTCAAATTTTGGGTAGTTTTTTCCAAAAAAAACATAGAAGAATTGAGAAATTCAAAAAATGACCTCTCTAAATTACAATCTAGAGGCGAATCGGGTTTCAAAAAGTTATTGATCGAAACTTTTGGACAAGTATTTCTATACGAAAAAGTGTTCACAGAAAAAAAAATAAACATCATTGTAAAAACACTAGCTTCTTCACTTTGTTCAGAATCTAAAAGCCAGACATAATATTCGCACCATGGGTGTTCTTCGCTCTTCGGGTGAGATACTCTTGGTGGGTGTATTACATTTTGGCAAATATTTTATCATATCGTCAAACAATTGGTCGAAGGCTTTTGAAAATTTCATGAAGTATGCACGTGACTATTTTTAATAGTTGGTGAAAGTTGAAATTTTTATCTCTATTAATTTGGAAGTTATTACTAAATAATTAAAATTGATTTCATAATAATATTTATTTCGATATTTCCAGTAAGTTTGTCAGAACTATTTTTGATTTTTTTTCAACAAAACCTTATAAAACTCACAATGATTAGTCCGTAAAAATTTTTTTTTCGTTGGATCCGTATCTGATTGGGATACTAATGATGTCAATTTTATATTCGATTAAAAAATAAAAATTGACTAAATTTATTTTTTTTAAAGTGTGTACTTCGCTCGTCGGCATGTTCTTCGCACGTCGGGTGGGATTCTCTTGACGGGTGTATTAAATTTTAAAGAAACGATAAATCATTTCTTCAATAAAACGATTCTGAACGTAAGAAAATAATAATATAAGAAAAAAAATGCGAAAATTCGGAGTGCCGGACTGGAATCAAACCCCGGTACTGTCGCGTGATAGGCCGGTTCCGTTACCATTACGCCATAAACAGGGCCGTATTTAAGATTTTTCCGCCTCTGGGCAACAATATTTTGTCACCCCTATTCCCAACATAATGTATAAAATTCCAAAAAATTACATGTATTTTTAACTACTCGACCTAAAATAATGACGCCCCTCTCAAGTAACAGGGAGGGCTATCGCCCTCCCGAACCACCCCTTAAATACGGCCCTGGCCATAAAACATTACTTGACCTTGTAGGTGAAATATTACGTACTTAGTACAATAACCGAAAATATTGAATTTTCAAAATAGAATAAAATAGTTAGAAAACTTTTGTTGCACGTGGATTTTAATTCACACTATCAGCGTCTAAAAATACATAAGATGCAATGAAACATTATCAACCTTCAGCAACCACGTGTTTATAATCTAATTCTAATATCTGTCTGTATTTTCTCCGATTTTTTTTTCAATCAAACCTATGAAAAATGTTTTTTTTATTCGTCAGTAAGAAATTTTATTGCACCAAAATATTCGCAATGAAATTCTCTATCTAGGCACCAAATTTCAAAACAATCGGTTTGGCCAATTTTCTTTTATGTACGTTAAAGTGCGTAATTTTAGGTAAAACTAATGAATTCCGTCAAAATTCTAACTTCAAACGTGTACAAAAAAAAATTTGACTAACGATTTTTGATATTTTTTCAGGTCAATTAGACATACATGTCAGTGAGATCATATTAAATTTTCAAGTCTTAATATCAAAAATTAAAAATTTTATTACATAAAAACGAAAAATTTCCAATATTTTCAAAAGGCTATGCTTAACTCAAAATTGGTCAAATGTTTTTGAAATTTCAATGAAGTGTTCTCATGGTTATTTTTAGTAGTTGATGAAAGTTTCAAGTTTCTAGCTACATTAATTTTGGAGTTATGTTAAAAAACAATTTTCAATATTATGAAAATTATGATAATAGCCTATTTTGCTGTTTTTTGTCAATTTTTCAACAGATTTTTCTCGTTTTTGAAAATTTTGAAGTATAATCTCCATAAGTATCGTCTGGGTGTGATTTCGGATCTATAAAATTATACTAACCGAAAATTATTTAAAATAGAATAATTTTCGTTCACACAAAGAAGTGGCGATTTACTAATATTCCATTTGTTCAATCTTAACAGATACGTCAATATGTTGAAATTGGTCATTACGTGTCTGTTGTTCACGGCTCACACTAATCAACTAGTCACAAACACCGAGTTTCCGCCACTTTTCGAAGATGTATTACATTTATTGGTGGAGGCTACAGATTTTACTGGACGCCAAGTACGAGACGACCGGTCCGGATTGGTTGAATATGACTTTATCATAGTTGGCGCTGGATCCGCTGGAGCAGTATTAGCCAATCGACTGTCAGAAGTAAATTAAAAATATGCATGAATATATTAATAATAACACAATCCCTCCAAAACCAACATTAATAATTATGTCTCGAAATTTTTCTCAGACCTTTACGATTCCGTTTTAGAGACGAAGTTCGCTTTTAATACTTAGTAGCTACACACAGTTACGCATTTATATAGAGGAGTGAAATTGCTAAGGGCTCGAAAAATTAAATATCTATACATTAAGGGTCAAAATATCAATGGTAAAAAGGCAAAAGGACCCACAAAAATAAATCATCAATGTTTTTCCATTTCTTTACTTAAAAGCAAATAATATATTTAAAACAATTTTTTTTTTTTTTTGTAAAACAGAATTCAACGCAAATTAAAAATTGTAATATTCTTCAATATTTATTAATCATTCAATTTACAACATGAATTTTCGTTTACCTGTATTCTGTGGTGTTTTATTATTTTATTACGAAAATTTTCAATCTGTAAGTACAATATGAAAATATGATGTGAGGAATTACATGACATGATACATTATTTTATGAAGAGGGATGCTATTCAGTGACAAGAAGTAAAAATTACAATGCGACATTAAATAAATCTTTACACCAGCGCCTTTGTCACTATTATGTGCTATAAGGCAGATTATGTGTTTAAATTTAGAACAGATCCTCTTTAAATTACCAAAACCTCTTAAGGCATAATTTTTCCATCTTTTATCGCGTATTTAAAATCAAATTAAGATCGTTGACTATAAAATGTAATGTGAGTACATTATTGATTATACGGTATCTATTATAATATTCACATTAATAACATTGTAGGTATAGGCATAGATAATAATATTATCTATGGATAAATTTACATTTTTACAATAACTTATAATGTGTAGTATGTAAGTACATTTTTATAATATCTCTCCCTTGAAAAAAATCCTAAATGTGTCACTGGTTTTGAAAATGAAAATAACAATGGTGTTTCAGATACCTGAATGGAATGTACTGTTAATTGAAGCTGGGGAAGAAGAAAATTTCGTAATGGACATCCCTTTACTTTCCAATATGTTACAGCTGTCGGAAGCTAATTGGAAGTACAAAACAGTACCATCAGACAAATATTGTTTAGGTTGGCTATAGTAATGAACATTTTTTTTTTTCTGTCAATCCCATGGAATGTTTACTGTATCACAAAAGCATAACACAGTAAATTCAACACTCAACTAAAACCTTGGACAAATTTGTTTAACAAATTGTGTAAAAATTATGAAAATTACCATTTATTAACAGCTGTATCATCTGATAAACTTTTATTCGAAAAATGCTTGTTTAATAGACAAATCACCTGTGGCTCAATGGAAACCACTGCAATACTCAATTCATTTTAAGTTTCACTGGTATTTGGTAGGTATGAAAATTTAAGTAGACCTATAAATGAGTAAGCTTGTATAATATTTTCTATCTTAATAATGTAACGAAAAAATAACAGAAAATCTGCCATTTGTTGGATCTGAGCTGTAATTCTTACTTAAAACACTAGCAAAAAACTATTCTTTCAGACAACATTCAATAAAATTTGACAATCTGTAGAAAAACCCTTGAAGAATTAATTGGTAAAAAAAATGTCCAATAGATTACTCATCAAATCTTTTAAAAGATTTAGAATAAAAAAAAATTATTATTTTACACAAAAATAACAAAGTTTAAACAAATTCAAACTTAAAACAATTCTCAAAAAAAAATGTGCTAAAAAATAAAAATATACTTTTTTCAGACTCATTTTAGACATGAATGAGATAGGTTACATAACATTTTCAGCTAATGATCTCAAGAATTTAAAATTATTTAAGGAAAAAAATTATGAAAATTGCGATACCTTCAAAATTCTGTATTTATCTCAAAAGAGATCAAATTGTATTTAAATATTTTTCAGTCTGTATTATATTATTGTTGTTAATAGGTTAAAATGTTAAATTTCAAGTAGTAGGTATTAATTTTGGTGTTGTGATTAAATAATCAATTTGACTACATATAATTTTTCAGATATGTTATTACTATAATTCAAATTTTCGGAAATTTCTCTCAGGGAAAATTTGTTGAGAATAGAGAAAAACAACCTTAAAGTACTATGCTAACAAAATTTTCTATCAGAAACAAATCCTAAATGTAACGATTTAATCATATTTTACAATTATAGTGTCCCAAATTTTTTTTTTTTTTTAATATCATTGTAAAACTACTCATTGCTCAGATTCTAAAATTAAACAAATTAGACAGAACTTCAAAAACTAAATTATGTTTATCTCCAATTCAAACTTTAAATATTTAGTTCTGAAGCAGCAAGAATCACCATATAAAATAATAAGATACACTATTTAATTAATAAAACAAATTCCACATATTTCTGATAAGATAAAATAAATCTCACTCACAGAATATTTTTCAATTCAACCCTAATTTTTTCCATTTAAATAACAACTGTTCAACTTGAATAGAAGATAAATAATTACTATTTTTAATTAGTTTATGTATTGATCAAAATGTATACAAATTAATATCTTCAAAACAATTGTAGCTATTTATTATTGATATAAAATTGATTGTTTTTAAACTAATTCGTAAATTAAAAATGCCTAGTTGTTATAAATTTAAATAGTTACAATACACAAAAATATTTATCAATAACACTTTTAATATTAAAATGACACATTTGTGAAACTTAATAATTTTGGTTTATTACACAATTATCATAAAAGTATTTCAGAGTAATATAGTCAATATTCTTATCCATATCATAGTATAAATTTGCAAATATTTATAAAAAATATGTAATACAATACATTTAATTTGATAATACATTAAAAATTCGACTAAGCTAGTGCTGTGTTAATAAAAATAGAGGAGGAAATTGCTCCCAAATGGCACAATTTTAGGATAATTTAATGTCAAAAAAAAAAAAAAGAGGAAATGGTAACAATTTACACACATATAATTAACACAGCACCAAGCTGAGCAAAAATCATAACATTTAGAATTATTCAATAGCATCAATAATGTCTAAATTCATTGTTAATAAAAAATATAATACAAGTATTAAAAATATATAATAAACACATTTATAAATCACTTGATCGAAATCAAAAACTATAAAAGTATAATTAAGGACTAGAGAATAATAATATAGTAAAATAAATATAATAAAATGGTAAAAATACTCAATCAAGCAAAAATAAGTATAAAAACATAAAATTGATTATATAATATAATGACTATATAAATTAGTGGTCTCCAATGTACGTTAAACTTTTAAGCAAACTTGACAAGCAAAACTATAAGTAACTTTAAAAAGTTAAATTAAATATTAATACATAAATAAATTAAACTAGGCGTAAAAAGGGTTGGAGACCCCGGTAACAATCCAAAACACAACCTACACATTAATTTGAGGTCCAATATGCGCTTTTTGCACCAATTTATGGTTCAACTTGTCATCTATGTAAAGAAATTAAGAAATAATAATATGCCAGCATATCATATCAGTAAAAAAAAATAGAACTAACCAATCGATGACTAATTGTTTTACTTCTGCTATAGTTTAACTTTTTTAGCTATTTTTTAAATATTCAAATAATTAAACATTACATAAAACACCATCATTGAATTTGATACAATATGTTATCGGTTCATAGGATTATTGACTAGCAACAAATGTTAAGCTTTTAAAAATTGCCCACAGTAATTTAATCTTAAATACCTTATATTCTTTCATAAGTAACCAACAGTAGATATTAAACAAAAATAAAAATTACAAATCACAAATACAAAATTCACACATATCTTTGATTACCCAAATAATTCGAAACTGTACTGAGGTCTATGGAGAACAGAGTTACATTGTAAGTTACCTACGTATAAAGAATAAAAATTGCATAAAATATCCATAGTGACAATTATTTAAATAAAGAAATCGGTAGGGCAATAAAATTTTATCTGTAGGTCAATAATTAAGGGTAGGTTGCATAATGGCTAAATATATAGGCATAACAGCAACTTTACCAAAATGTGTTCTAGTAACACATTCATGGAAAAATTGATTTATCCAAATTTAATCCATGATAATATGACTAGCCGACAAGGATTTCCACAAGAAAACCATACTGCTATTAGCTGACACCAATAGTAAACGATAAATTACTGCCAATTTATGTCATGACATGTGTATCACACAGTTGCTGACATATCTAAGTATTTAGCCATGAGTTGCATATTGGACTGTTATTGAGACCCCTTATATAGATTAAAATTACAGTTGCTCAAAAAATGGAAAATGAATAACTAATATATTGTATTATTTGAAAATGAAGATTATGTAATCATAAACTTGTACAAGATTTTGATCGTGTTATAATATAATTAATAAAGAAAGAATAAGATGAAATTTGTATGTACCTAATAACCAATCATTTAGCACCAGGAATCTTAGATAGTACTTTAGTTAAATCAACACCAGTTAAAGCTTGGACAGCTGGAGGTAATTGGCCAACTAATCGATTTACTTCTGAAGTTATATTACCATTCCCACTTAATAAAACAATTTCTTCCGTTTTAGACAAAGGTGCCACAATTTCAGCTGCAATTTTTGGAAGGGCGTCCATAATTAAAGACATTACTGCAGCTTCTTCATATTGCTTAAATACATTTGCCTTCAACATCATTCCTTGGGCCTCAGCTCTACCAACTGCTTCAATTGCAGACGCTTCAGCTAATCCGATTTTCTTAATTCGCTCACCTTCAGCTGTAGCAACTTCAACAGCTTGAGTTCTAAAACAATTATTAATGTTCAACCATTTCATTCATATTTTGTTTTATTAAAAATAACTTACCTATTTCCTTCAGCAATTGCTTGAACACGATAACTCTCAGCTTCAGCTGGTAATCGTACAGTAGCATTCAACTCTCTTTCTCTACGTTCAACTTCCTGCACTTCAATTTCAATTAATTTTTTTCGCTCAACAACTTCTATTTGTATTTCTTCATTTCTAATTCTCTGTCTTATTTTAGCTGCTTGTAATTCATATGCTAACTGTGCTTCAGCTTTTGCAGTATTTACTTCCATATCATAATTAGCTTTTTGAAGCTTGAACATCCTTGAATTATCTTCAATTTTTGTGTCAGTTCCATATTTTACATCCATAGCCAACTTTTCACATTCAGCTTCCTTAATACCTGCATCCCGATTAGCTAGTGCAACACCAATATCTGCGTCTCTTTTGACTGCAGCTGTTTGTGCTATTCCCAATGAAGACAAATATTCTACTTTATCAAAAACATCTTTTATGACAAATGACAATATTTCAATACCCATACGACCAACATCTGGTGCAGCAACTTCTCTAACTAAGGATGCAAATTGATCTCTATCTTTATATATTTCTTCAACTGATAGAGTACCTAAAATAGCTCTTAGGTGACCTTCTAAAGTTTGAAGCACAGTTTGTTTAATCTGTTCAGTAGATCGACCAAGAAACTGTTCAGACGCTGTTTGTAGTAGTTCATCAGCCTTCATAATTTTACACTGGGCTACTCCTGTTACTGTTAACGCAACTCCATGAACAGTTTCAACAGCATCACATACTGGATTTAAAGTCATAACCTAAACATAAAAATATTTATACTTAGATAATTAAAAATAATTTAAACTATAACAATCTTACTAATTACCTCAAGAGATAAGTATTGAACATCTGTTAGTAACCACCAAGCCCAAGTCCAACCACCAACAACTGTAATTTTTTTGGTTGAACCACAACATCCACCTAAATAGAACAATTTATATTTTAGGTCATGATAACAGACAGTGTAATTTTCCAAGAGGAAAAGTTATGGGAGGCTCAAGCGTACTAAATTACTTGATATATACCAGAGGTCATAGAAAAGATTATGATGCATGGGCTGATGCAGGAAATGTTGGTAAGAAAAAGTATAAAATTTAATTGTTTTCTATTATATTTCACCTAATTTATTAAATTTGTTTTAGGTTGGGATTCAGACCAAGCACTAAAATACTTTCTTAAATCAGAAGATGCAAACATTACTCTTCAAGATCCTGGTTTCCATAAGCAAGGAGGCTTTCTTTCAGTATCAGAATCACCATATAAAAGTATGTTAGCAAAATCATTCGTTCGATCTGGATATGAGTTAGGATATCCCGTAAGAGACATAAATGGAAAAAGTCAAATAGGATTTAATTTTCATCAACTGACAATGAAAAATGGAATGAGACATAGCACTAATGTTGCATTCCTTCATCCAATACGTAATCGAAAAAATCTACATATTAAAAAAAACAGCCACGTAACTCGGATATTATTTGATAAAACTAAACATAGAGCAATTGGAGTTGAATACTACAGAGGAAGAAAGAAATACAGAGTTTTTGCACGAAAAGAAATTATAATTTCAGCTGGAGCAATTAATTCTCCTCAATTACTAATGTTATCAGGAATTGGACCTAAAGATCATTTAAAATCTAAAGGTATAAATGTCTTACGTGATTTACCAGTAGGCCGTAATCTTATGGATCATGTGGCTTTAGGTGGTTTAATATTTGTTGTTAATGATACAAGTTCGATAAAAACAACAAGAATTTTAGAGAATGCCAACACTTTACATGATTATGTATTGCATCACAAAGGACCTATATCAGTACCAGGGGGAACTGAAGCACTGGCTTTTTTCGATTTAAATCGTCCTAATGATGTTAATGGCCATCCTGATCTTGAACTACTATTTATAAGCGGGGCTGTGAGCTCTGATGAAACACTTAAAAAATCATTTGGTATCAATGATAATGTTTATAACCGTGTCTTTAAAAAAACTGAACAACATGATGTATACCAGATATTTCCCATGATCATGAGACCAAAAAGCAAAGGATGGATAGAATTAAAAGATCGTAATCCTTTTCGATACCCAGCAATTTACCCGAATTATTTTTCTGACGAAAGAGATCTAGACATAATAGTAGCAGGTGTAAAAATAAGTCAACAGCTATCTCAAACTGATGCTATGAAACGTATAGGTGCTAAATTATGGGACATCCCTATACCCGGTTGTGAACGCTTTCAATTCAACTCTGATAATTATTGGAAATGTGCAGCCAGGCACTTGACATTTACTATATATCACTTATCTGGAACATGCAAAATGGGACCAATTGGAGACCCCACAGCTGTGGTAGACCCAAGATTAAGAGTTCAAGGATTTAAAGGACTAAGAGTTATTGATGCCTCAATTATGCCTGAAATACCATCGGTACATACTAATGCACCAACAATCATGATCGCCGAAAAGGGATCAGATTTAATTAAAGAAGATTGGGGAGTTATAATTTGAGTCTGGATGTTTAAAAAGAAATGAAACTGCTATCTGTGATACAAAATAAATTATTCGCTGTATTGAAAAATATATATATATTATGTATAATTCTTAGTTAAATCTTAGTTAATTCTTAGTTAAATATATTGGTGCTAATTCGGTATGCGCTCTATAGAGTTTTTCATTCTACACTCAGTCTACGTTTGGAACGGTAAAATTGGACAACGACTGTATATGCGTTTTTATATATATTATGTTCGGTATTTCTTTTGACTTCATTATCTTATCTTTGATTGTAAATTCTATCATCCGGCAATTTCAAAATCCTTTTTATTTACAAATGTAGGTTAGTTCTCCGGGTGTTTGGACGACTCCGCTTTGCTCCACGACCACACATCAAAAATATCCCTTGACTTGTTGTGCAACGTGGGTACATTTCGGCTTAATAATCGACTTGCTGTGCAAAGTGGGAAGAACCAAATTATTATATTAGTTTAAACTTTTAATAGATTATAATTATCGAGCCAAAATGTGCGCCCACGATGCACAACAAACCGAGAGATATTTTTGATGTGCATAACCAAACACCCAGTGAACTAACCTACGCTTGTAGACATAACTGTACCAAGGTAGAATGTAGTAAATGATGTAGAACGCATACCAAATTAAAACGACATAATATATAGAACGCATACTGAATTAGTGCCAATATACATTTTATTTAGATAAACTTTTAGTACCTATATAATAAACTGATTTGCTTGTATTATATAATATGTAGGCGTTTAATAAATAATGTTATACAATGTGTGTCATTAAATGATAATTGAAATACAAAACAAAATAATTACACACTTGTTTCATTCAAAATCTAAAACAGATTATAATTTATATGTGACATTAAGACTTGTGAAACAAATTTGCTTTCTTACAAAGGTTACAATATTGTTGTTCGTAAATACTAGTCTTCAGCAGTCAGATCTAGGACAAACCCAATAGGGAAAAAATTGAAACAAATCATTTTTATGTACCACGTTTATAAATGGACTAAAAATTATAAAATAATTTCTCCTAGCCCCATACAGATTCATACTCTTACAAAGATTGTTCTGAAAATTTGTAATTATGACTTTAGAATAGATATAAAAATACTCTTAAGATATAAAACATAAAAGCCGGACATACTTCGCACGATGGGTGTACTTCGCACGACGGGTGGTATTCTCTTGACGGGCGTATTAAATTTTAAAGAAACGATAAATCATTTCTTCAGTAAAACGATTCTGAACAAAGGA
>JAIPRM010008764.1:0-15514 GCA_025469315.1 Stegophylla sp. TES_Ste_2020
CTAATAATTTGATCAATTTAATAACTTATACATATTGGTGTATTATAAGATTGTTTTAATTTAAATTGTACAGACTCATGATACACTTTGTGCACCACATAAAACAAATGTCATCGTATTAAACGATTAAAATTTGAAATAGCAAAAAAAGTAATAATATATTATTTTTAAAGAAATAAAATGTTTTTATTGTCTCTTGAAAAATTTGAATTTTTGACTTATCATGTTTCTCACAAAAACCGTCCAATTAATTTGCTGCACACCGGCATTAACAGTAATTTTTTCAACGGCCGGTCGCCGGAACGGCGTTTTCAAGTGGCGTAAAACAAAATCGTCTACTCTTATCCTGGCCCGTGTGCATGATGGAGAAGGGTTTGGAGGTTCAATCCCCTCCTCTCAGTGGTGTTTTTGCTAATACAAGTAGTGTGCAGAGCGTTTGAACCCCCCCTCCCTCCAACAAGTGTAGACATAACTTAGGGGGCAACTGCCCTCATGACGAAAAATTTGTGTGGGCATTGTCCTCACCGATTTACTGGTCTATACGAGTCTAACATTAAATTTAATTAAACATTATGTACTCGAGACTTTATACTTAGTGTCTTTTAAGTCTGTTTCATGTTTGAAATATTTTAAATTTCTTATAATTATATATAATATAATAATTTATCTTCTTTGTAATAATTTAGGTTCATAGCATTATGCAATAAATATTAAATTAAAATTGTATTAAATCAACTGTTTTCTGTTTTTTGTTTTAATCTTTAATTTATATATTATCATTATTTTTTTTATTATAAAATACGAATATTGCTTATATTCTATAGATTTTTTTTTTATGTTTATAAAACATTTAAAAGTACCTAAAATCTTTCTTATTTGCTTATATAACAATTTATTATGGTTTAATAAAAAAATTAGTATTTATAAAATAATAAAATATAAAATGTGTGCCTAGTAAATTCAAGAAAATAACAATAAAAGCACTCAAACGAAAAAAAGTGTAACAGTTTTATGAAAAGGCGAAAACCTGAATAAAATAATGTAGAAAACGGTAAATTCAAATAAAGCAATAAAAATTTGTTCATTTTTCAGATTTAAAAAAAATATTTGTGTCCCCATGTGAAAATAGTGAAAGTTACGCCTAAGTTTTTGCGTCTCATCATTTAATTTTATACAGATTTAGCTAGTGATTCATTTTAGATTCTTGGTAGAGCAAAGAAACTTGTGATTTTATAATGATGTTTAATTTTAATTTTATTCTGTAAGAACACTTTTTGTGTATAAATACATGTTCATTTTTTACACATTTTTTTTGTACTTAATTTTGTTTTTTAATATTTTTTTTCTCATTGAAAAAATTGTTTGTCCTGTACTAACTTTTTTATGCTATAGATTATTTTTTGTATATTATTTTGTAAAACTAACAATTATTTTTGTAGTTCCGCTCAGAATTTTTATATTGAAGAAATTATTTATCTTTTCTTTGAAATTCAGCTCACGTACCAACAATATTCTGCCCGAGTGTGAAGTATATTTACTTTTTGAAATGTATATCTTAACATATTTGTATGTTTTTTTTTGCTTCTTTCTCTTAGATCTCAAATCCCGTGGGCCTGCCCTAATCTAATTTCGAGGCATTTTTTGTAAAAATTCAGGGTATTTATTCTTAAAAGAATATCGAGAAACTGAAAAATTCGAAAAACGACTTTTCTAAAGTACGATTTAGAGCGAATTCGGTTTCAAAAAGTGGCGGGTCAAGACTATTTTAAACAAGAATTTCCGTAATACGAAAGAGCGTTGTGAGGAAAAAACAAAAACAAACACGCATCATTAAGACGTAAAAAACACTAGCTTTTTCGCTTCGCTTAAGAATCTAATAATCGATCCCGTATATCTATAGACACCGCGACGAGCCGACCGCGAGCGTGCAGTTCCGCGGACCGGAGGCCGCGGCATCAGCTCACGTGGGCCGCACGAGCTTCGGCGGCCGTGACACGCGTCGATAATATTATTATTATTATTCATAATCATAAACAATCGACGGCCGGTGAAAGAGAGATAGAGCCGATAACAGTAGTGACTCGGGTCCGGCAGCAGCGGCCACGGCACGTCCGCGCTAGCCGAGAGTAGACTTCGGTGGTGTCCCGGGTGTACGCGGCCGCCACGCGCGCGCACACACACACACACACGCGGCGAGCACCACGTAAAACGGACGGGCGGGTGGCGCGCCGTACCGCTCCGCTCGCAAAGGGCCTAGGCGGGCCCGCTCGACGGTGGCGGCGTCGTAGTCGTCGGCGCGTGGTGCTGCTGGCTGCCGTTGCCGCCGCCGCCGTTTAACGATTGGCGACAGCCCGGGATCGGCAGCAGCAAGCTTCCCCGACCGTCACCACCTCGCCCGTCGTCACTGCCACCCACACCGAACACCTACCTTTATACGCGCGTACAAATATCCCCTCTCGCCCGTAGCGCGTACATAGTAAACTTTTATCAGCCACCACCGGCAGCGCACCACCCCCACCGGCGGTCGTCGTCGCCGCCGCCGCCGCCGCGGTGGCGTCACGCACCCGCACACTCACTCGAGAAGCGGCGGCCGCGCCGCGGGAGCGCACGCGCGTCCACGACAGTAGTACCGAGTGGAACGTCGACGACGCCGCCGCTGCGCCGCGTCTGCTCGTCGTCGTGCGTCGTCGTGTACTCTCCGCGTAACCGTGTACGGCGCGAGCGCGTCGCATGTTTTTTACGCCGCGAGATAACGAGATAATACCGCGCCGCGGTAGTGAGAGATAACTGCTGCTGCTGCTGCTGCTGCTGCTGCTGCTGCCGCTGGTGTGTGCACGCGTAAACGTCGCCAGTCGTTTTTGTACACACGCGCCTCACATACACATTTGCATACATACATATAAATATGTAATATATATATATATATATATATATTTAATATACACACGCGCACGTATACTCACACACACACACACGTCGCCACGCGCGCCCGCGCGTTCGCTCGACCGCCACACACGGTACGGTGTGTTCGGTACGTTTCGCGTCGTCCGTCAGTGTACCTACGATCGTTGTTGTTGTTGTTGTTGTCGTCGTCGTCGTCGTCGTCGTCGTCGTCGTCGCCCGACGTGTGCGCGCGCGTCCAGTGTTTCGTGTGAATTTAATATTATAATAATATTATCGTATTAAATAGTGACGTAAAAGTATTTGGATTTTTTTATTTTTTAATTTTATCGCGGATTTTTTTTTTTTCGTCGTCGCCGCGGATCCCGGTAACGGATAATAATAATATTATTATGATGAACTGAACGCGCGCGCGTCTTGTCCGTGTGCGGTTGACGGTTTCGGGGTACGCGCGAATCGTCGCCTGCTCCCCCCTGCAGCCCGTGATCTGCCGCTGCCACACAGCCGCCGCCTTTGCGGCCGGGCAAACGTGTACCCAAAAACACCACTTACCCGAACAAATCGCAATTATTATATTTTGTTAAATCCATAATAAACAATAATAATAATAATAATAATAATAATATGATCATGTGGTGAAAACGTGCGGCGGTGGGAAACCCAGGCTGCTGTGTTCCGGCTGCTGCTGTGCGGCCGACGGCGTGCGCGACAACGGTAAACGGGTGACGACATGAAGAAGTTCACGTTCAAAGGAGTGCTGGACGGCATACGGTCTTCGGTGGCGCCGCAGATCAAACCGGATCAGGAGATCGTGGAGACGCTCCGGTCCGACAACTTCCAGGTGGCCAAGGTAGAGTGATCATAAATTTTTTTACTCGGTCCTCCGCGACTTGTTGGCGAGAGAAAATTCATCGCGTTCTCGCAACGGCGACGCGCGTCGTCATTTTACCGCGCGCAATGTTGTTGTTGTTGTCGTCGTTGTCCACGTCCACGTCCACGTCCACGTCGTCGTCCACGCTTAGACGCCGCGCTGCAAGGTGTGGGAGGGGGAGAGACTGTCGTGGTTACCGCGCTCGTAGTTATTCGTACTCGTGTTACGCAACGGGGCGGCGTGTTGCTCGCCATTCACTCTCCGGTGACGACGGCGGTCGTCGCGATCGTGTTGTTGTAGCGGTCTCGCGCTCTCTCGCTTATCGAACCGCACGTTCTATGCGGCGGCGGCGGCGGCGGCAGTGGCCTGCTCTATAACTACGGCGGCGGTACTCGTCGGCCGCGGTGGCGGCGGTTCAACATGTGCGACCATATGGATGTCAGTCAAACAAACCGCTGCCGCCGCCGCCGCCACCGTCGCGGGCTCGGTTGTCACACGAACACCTATAACATTGTTATAATACACAGAGACGGCGGCGGCGGTGGCGCGTAGAAAGAGACAGAGACAGAGAGAGAGAGAGAGAGAGAAAAAACAATTTATCTTTTACAATACGTGTGTAATACGAGTATCACATCGCGCTATATTATTATGATAATAGTGTTTCTCGTCGTCGTTTTTCACGTCATTATAATAATACATTTCGTGCGTCGCAGTAGTACGTAGTAAACATTGCGCGATCGCTCTATTTTTTCCTCTTTTACACTTACCCCTAGTCTGGGGCGTACACACCCGTTGATTCGTTTATATGGTAGTTCTTCATCGTTAATTCGAGGAATTGGGCTTTTTTTTCTCATTCATACCTATTTTTCTCAGTTCAAAAAAACAAAAACAAAAAAAAAAACTGTTTTGTTTTTGGTCTTCTTGTCGTCGACTTTTACTTGTAACGCGATATTTTATGAAAGAGAATATTTCGTGTGGAAATTGTTAATTTTTTGAATTTTTTTTATTCGATCAATAGCTCGAAAGACATTAAAGTTTACTGTAGCAGCAGAGTATGGTGACGGTCAATTTTGTGCAGCATAATAATATAATATTATCATCACGCGATTAAGTGTATAAGTCATCATGATCTTAAAAGAGTCCCGGACGCGATAATGGTCGCGCGCGGTGTGATTTCGGCTCCGGATCGAATCGATCATTGTGTCGTCGTCTCGCCGCTGTCCGGTTTATTACTACTATTTCGACGCAACGCGATATCGCCCTCCTCCCACCCCGAGTCTGTCAAGCGTGATGAATTTATCCCGGACGAGACGCGTCGTGTGTATAGTTGTTGTCTTGGTCTTGGCCCAACTCGATTTTTTTTAGTAACCGTTTCACAATTCGACGCATCAGAATACAATATTATGCTTTTTCTGCGCACGTTTTGTCGTCGGGTCGGATATACGAAACCGACTTATTTGAATAACAATACGCTTCGTTTTGACACCGTGTGCTGGTTTTCTCGCGATGACCTATTATTATTATTATTATTATTATTATTATTGTTGTTGTTATTAAAACCTTAGGAGTGTATAATTGATTTTCGCATCATGTATGTGTGTATGTGTGTGAAATTTCCATTTTGGAAAAGGGGTTTTTCGGTTGTTGTTGTTGTTGTTTTAAAATTATCGAAGTTCATAAAAGATAATATTTATACTCGTGTTCGCAAAAGTTTTTGTGCGCTAAGACTCCGCGATAAAATAGTACAATATCAAAGCGCGTGTATATGTAATTATTACGAAGCAAATCGATTGCAAATTGATACAAACTTTTATTAAAAACCGTAAGTGCTACACCTATTGGTCATACTGTAAATTTTTGTAGATATACGTGTACTTTACGCATACGTCGGTTTTGTAATATCATCATCATTAATATTGTTTAAACACAATAATGTAGTGCTGATGATGATAGTTCTTAGGATATTTCCGTAGGTACCTACTACAATGGGAATAATATTTTAACGAATAATCGAATAAATGTTAAGCTTACAATATTGGTACCTGTTTTTTAATTTTATTCAGGTTCGAAAAATACTGGCGATAAAGCTCTTTTCGTGACATCAATATTGGAACACGGTACCCCTACAAAAGTAAAGCATAATATTATGTTAATACCTTAAAATAATAGTAAATTTTGAAATAAAATAAATATAGGTAGGTATATGTACATATAATATTATATTATGTTTTTAAATCATATTTTAAACGAATATCGTTTAACTGCACAATTTGTTCGGTTTGTTTTTAAAATATATTAAAAATTATTAATATTGTACTTTAACAATAATACCTATTTTGAGGTTGTGTGATGTCGTAGGAATATAATATAATATTGTCTGTTTAATTAAAATTTAAATATAATATTCGTAACGTTGCGTTTCATATTAACATGTAATATTTTACCATTACAATTTGAAGGTTCTTCGACGTATTATTTACCGAAAACATTTTTGCGTGGGTGCGTGTTGATCGTGGTGCAAGGTGTGTTACATATATTTATATTCATTGCAAGTCCAGACCTTCACACATTAAATGTTGACTATATATCGCATAGTTCTTTAAAATTTTACACGACTGGCTATTTTGAATTTTATAAAAAATCTGTTTCTACCTAGGTAAACGGGCGTTTTCAACGATTTTCTAGATTTTGTAATTTTCTTTGTTCTGTTTACGTTTTGTGTATTAAAAGGTAGGTTTATGTATTGTCAGCAGGTCGGATCAGAATCTATATCGATTGCTTTGAAATCGGAATTCGTTTGTTTTCGTACAGTATTTTGTTGTGTGAAAAAATAAAAATACTTTGCACCCATGTAAAGATACACGTTCAGACATATCGTATATTATTATTATTATTGCATAATATAAACAAATTATTTTGATTCTTTACATGTATTGTTTACCGGTATTTCACGTGGATTTTATTTGCTTTAAAGGAAAACGAATTCATGTGCTGAGAATCAGTCATGAAACGAAACACCGTGTTTTGAAGGTCAAAACATAATCACAGTGTTGAATTATTGAAATGATGATTGTGCTATTCGTTGTCATCACAATAGTAGTTGTAGTAACAGGTAATGTACCCACGTATGTGTAGGTACTCTCAGACTGTAATAATTATTGTATCAATGAAACGTCACTCTCGTTGTTGCCAAAAATTGCGAATTCCCGTTATTTTCAAACGCACCAAAATCCTAACTATTAAGTGCTCACTTAATAAAGTACACTGTATGTATCAATTTTCAATTGCATTTTTTTTGTTTATAAACATATTTCGGCAAGTCGGTTTGGAAATGTCTGTGCTGCCGCCGTCGACGCTCTGTCGTTCTACTACTGCCAGAAGACATTATTAAACACTATACTACTGCGACTTTGATATATTGTTCATTTTCGCATTCTTCGGGAGTTACGTCGTCGACGAGAGTTTCTTCCAGTTATCGTACGCCCTAGGTAGAAAAAGCGTCATGTCGGAATGTCGATTTTGTACGAAAGGAAAAAAAAAAAATTACTCTCACAACTGAACACACATAATGAAAAAAAAAAAACATGTTTTTAAAACCAATTCTTGAATCAAGACACATTAGAGTTGTTGTAGTGTTATACCTATACCTATTTTCACGTTTCCGAATAAATAATTTTAGCGATGAATTCATTTTATTCAAGGTTAAATACACGCGATGCGTAGTTATCTTCTCTGTGTATACTGGTTAGACCTGGTAACACGGATTTCTGTAAAGATTAAAATATAATATTATAACTTGGACTGCGGCCGTCTTTTTATGTTTGTTTATTAATAGGTATTTACAATTTTATAATTACCTTTTAATGTCATTTTAGTTTTCAATTTTTTTTCAGTATTTCGGTACGTTTACAACAATAATAGATGTAAAATAATATACATTTTATTTCACTACGAGTTTTGCTATTGTTCGGTAAAAAGCGTCTCGGTTTGTAATTAATTTCACCGCATTAATAATTTTATTTTTCGCGTGTGCGCGCATTATTGCTCTTCCGCTCACCGTCACTTATAATAATTGTAGCCCAAACGTTACTGATCTAGTATTGAGTGTAGGAATTTATTTTTATTTTTTTTTTGCACACTTAGTTGGGTATTGTACTTACATTTGAAATGAAAAAAAAAAAATAGGTACGCATAATTCATTAAAACTTTAATTATAGTATCATGAAACAAAATTTTTATTTATTTTTTCAATATATACGTACAATACTTGACGGTGATGAAGAAATTTAATTAGAGAGCCTATAATATATCAGGAAGTGGCCATTGGTGTCGTCGTTTATGATTGGTTCCTCTATTTTCAATGTTAAAATTTCGTCCAAACAATATTATCGAATAATTAATGTGAAAAATTTTTGTTTTGTTACTAATAGTCGTATAATATTATATAATATCATATTATGATGTGTTGATAATAATATTTAGACGAAAAATCAAGCAATATGGAGGTGATGCCCGTATCCATTGATAAGAGATCCGAAAGCCACATCTCTCTGATATGTAGGCTCTCTAGATTTAATGGTAAAATGTTTACGACTAATTTAGCGATGACGTTTTTCTTAATAAACCTATAGTTTTTTATTATTTTAATTGCTACATGCAAACGTTCTCGAGACTGGATCATTTGTTCACAATAGGCATATTTTTGTTGTTGAAAAAAATCGTTATTTATAATTCGCTATAAATGATAAATTATGAAATTGCTATTTGAATAACTTTTTTTTTTTTTAATACATTATTTTTTTAATTAGTTAATGACAATTTATAATTAAATACAGTTCGAGCAGGCATATTAAAATAAATTATGACTAATAATATTTGCTATCAATATATAATTGTATAAATAATAATTTATCAACACTGCAGTTTAGTTGAAGGGCAAGAGATAATATCGTATTTTAATTTTATTAAAAAATAACATCTATAAAATGATTAATACTTTATTTTAATTAAAAATATGAATTGTTAATATCATTAACTTAATTATGAATGCAGGAGAGGATATAATATAATATTTTGTGATGTGTTTTACTCTGGGTTTTATATTTGAGTGAAGATACTTGTATATTTTTTTCATTTCTCAGCGAGATGTGTCTGAAAAAAATGTAAAATCTTAATGTTAAAACTTATTACTAATATTTCTTAGGTTGGATACATTTGTTAACATTTAGTTAATTTTGTAATTAAAAAAAATAAAAATAAAAAAAACAATTAAACGGTCACAATGTGGTTTGATTATTCAGTCAGTCACCACGAAATGGGTGATTAATGAGTTTATGAGCCGTACCTGGGGGGGGGGCTAGAGCCTTGCATTAATTTTAATTTTTAAACGTATTATTTATAGTGCACCAGTGTGTGTGTGTGTGTGTGTGTTTGTCATGATTGACAATACTTTTGTAATTGTAGCGTGGGAGATAACTTATTGCTATGATTTTTACAATATCCTGTGTAAGTAATAATAATAATAATATATTAATTTAATATAATACTGTCTCTGTTGTACCTCATCTATTCGAATTATGGAGTATAATGCATTGTAATAATTAAGAAAGTTCAATTACAAAATTCAAGTACATTTAAACGAAACACACGTATATATGTAGTGTACTAATATTATAATGAGTAAATCTAGCCGTTGAAATTAAACCTACTTTAGAAATTAGGTGGAAATATGTTTTCACACATTCTCCACGTGTGTTTTTAGTTTTCTCCATTACACCTTCGCAGGAGTATGACGCGTGCATGTTTGAGAGCAATTAGTATGCACTGCGTATGAAAAGAGCACAATAATATCCCACATGACCCTTTCCACCCTCTCGAAAAAGGGAAAATACGAAGGAAAATTCCTGTACCCGCTCGATTGACCTCTTTACTATTTTACTGTTGTTTTTTCCACATACACAAACGCATAATATATTTGTTTTTTGTTTGAGTTGTATATAAATGTTGTGTAATAAAATACGAGAGAATATTTTAGTGTGTAAGTTACTATCTGGTTTTTTTTTTTTTTTTTTTTGTACCAATAAATTCACCGGTCACTGTACACAGTTTTATTTGGTTGGTGGTTTTAATAACCACCCTAAACAGAGAATGTTTGTCAGTTTTGATTTAATATTCGGCAATGTATTTTCGAAATGTACCTATACTAGACACATTAAATAACTCGTGCGTTGGGAAAATTAAAATAACAAAGTTTTAAAGAATTTTCATATTCGCGTGTACATCTAATATTGAATGAATATAATCGTTCGAAGTCGACTGAATTTTTGTGATTGTATTTTGCAACGAACTTACTAGACAATATAATAATTGTCGATATGTAATCTAGATCTAACTCTAGCTAGATCTAATCTTGTTGTTCATAATTTTAATACTACAATTTAAACCTAGGTTAGTGTCGTTGATTTATGCAGTTTTTTTTTTTTTCGTACAAATAAATTATTCGTCGCCATTTATCAAAACAAATTTGTATGTGTGATAAAAATATGCATTTGTATAGTATTTCAGTTAGTATTGGTTTATTTGTACTTGAAAGTTGAAATAAATCGAAAAAGTAGTTACAGTTAAAAAAAAATTATAAATATAACAACGCGCTAAAAGCTTGAAAATGTTTAGCTAACATATTATTAAAACTAGAAATTATACACCTAAGTAAAAAAAATATTTTTTATTTCCACTAAAATTTTTGATTATTCCAATCCTTATTTATATTAGTACGAGAGCACATTTTGGAATATATTATTATTATACTCAATGGTATTCAGTATTGCGTAAACGCAATAATTGGGGTCCGAATTCAGTTTCAGAGTGTGTTCGAACCCTCAGAGCCCCACTTCAAACGGATGTTTAAAAAACTGAATAATTTTATGAGACCATGAAGGTAGATTCTGTTTGTTGGTTCGTCCGAAATTATGCTAATAGAAATTATTATTAATTAATGAATACGCGCATTTTAAAAAGCTAATGCGAGTAATGTGAAACATTAGGGTTTTTAGAAATCATCGTGAACAAAAGTCAACATTAGTCAAAGCCCGAAAGTAATTTCGTTTTCATGATTTACATGTTTAATTATTATTTTTGTTAAAATAATTGAAAATAATATGTGTATATTACTTTGAAAACTTAGATTTTGGAATAATATTCACATCAAAGCATTTTAGTGCTTTTAATTTTTAGTAAGAAAACAAAAAAACTCTTTTTTTAATAAGTCAAGTTTTGTGACTGGACGAAACATTTTATTTGTGGGTAAAATATTAATATTAGACCTACTTAAAAATTAAAATCATATAAAGCGAGACTTACTATAACTTACTATCTATGGAAACGCTATAGGAACGTGATACTAATAAAGTTTTAAATTGGACCATTTGCAATGTTATGAATAATTATTAGGTATTACATTTTTTTTTTCAATTAATGTTTGTTATTTTATTTTAAGTAAAAAATAAACATTTATCTACTACATTAAAATATTAAATATCGAATATTAGTCATCATTTTTTTTTTTTTTTATTAAATTATCTAATAACTAATAAGTAATAAGCAAGTACATCTTTGAATAAAAATAAAATGAGATAAACGGTATTATATCAGAAACATGGATATATTCATTTTAATGTGTTTTTTATTCTATACAGTCCATGATATTTAAAACTCATTTATTGATTTTAGTAAACATTTAAAATTGTTTGTTAATGTACTTAATTTATAATTACAACTGTTGAAAAAAGTAATTGTAGTTTAATTTGATAAAAATGGTAACTGTATAAACAAAAAGCTGTAGCATTTGTGAATGATTAGTTTATGCGATGAGACAAAGTACTTTTGTCTAGGTACTTGTTGCGTTTTTTTTTGCAGTTAAATTATTTACTTTTTTTAAGACAAGAATAAATAAAATTAATTTATTACTAATTAATAATTTATTATAGTAGTAATATACTAAGAACTAGACACACAGTACTCTGTGCATTTTATTGTATCTTTATTATTTAATTAGCTCGTTTATATTTAATTTTCAATATAGGTACGTTTTGTTGGTTCATTTCCACTTTGCCGAATCCCATTTAGCCAAAAAAAAAAAAAAAAAATAATTAAACTAAACAAGTTTAGACAAGAAAGCTGGACATACTTCGCACCACGAATATTCTTTGTTCCTCAGGTCAGATACATTTTGGTGGGTGTGTAGAATTTTAAAGAGACGATAAATGATTTCTTCAATAAGACGATTCTGAACGAAGGAAGTTATTAATACAAAAAGCAATAACAATCGTCATTTTGTCAAAATCACAAAAAAAATAATTAAAAAATAAACATCATTGTAAAAACACTGGTTTCTTCACTTTGTTCAGAATCTAGAATATAATATCAAGAATAATGATAGTAAAAATTAATAATTATAATTTGAATATGAATTATTAATATGAAATATTTAGTACTTGAAAACATTAAAAATGACTAGTAATATTTTTATATTATATTCATTCGGGAATTTTACAATTATTATTTTATTTACATTATATTTTTGTAATAATTTGGTAAACAGTTGTAATAAATATAGCTTTGAAAAGAAGCTTTTGGAAGAGTATAAACTTGAATTTATATTTTTTCGGCGAAATGGAACTTTTTTTCAATTCGTTAAAACATGTTTTTAAAATTTAAAAACCGGTTTCGGCGAAGTAGGGGTAATACATGGTTTTGTTTTGTATGCCACGCAGTTATCATTGTAAATCGTGGTAATTATATTATCATTAATAATAATTAAAATTTAATAATTTTTTTTGGTAGGTATGTGATATTTTTTATTTTTTAAATTTTTTTCATATTTTAGCAGACTATCAGTAAAGATTTGGAATGTTAGATGTTAAATTAATAATTTTCTAATAATATTTATAACTTTTTTTTATTTTTTTTCATTGCTTACTCTTATAATTTGAAATTATAACGCGATGTGCACATAAGTAAGCAGTCTCGAAAACCATTCGCCAAATAAGTACTGATCAATAAGATAATATACAAACAATTTTATTTTATTATCGTTTTAGAGTTTTATGAATTTCCAACACGAAGTATAATTTAAATCATTAACTAGTGCTTAATTATATTTGGTTTTAAACGAATTAAATAGGTATGTTATTGTTTATCAAAATAAGCGCATAATTATATATTATCATATACCTATTATACGCACCTTATAATATTATATAATACGTTTTTATAATTATTGCAGCCTTATTTTAATTAATTGCGAAAACAACTAAATATTATAATATATTATATTCGTTCGGTTTTATAAGAAATAATAATTTCATTGATAGATTGCCGTCTATATATTTTTATCCATGTGGTATAATATTGTTGTTTCCTTACTGATTAGATAATAGTATTGTATTTTGTTGTAGGTTTAATAATTAATATTCGTCATTTTTACAGGGAAATCATATAAAATAATAAACCGTAACACAGCATTATAATACAATTTTTTATTACCGAGTTTTAACTATTGTTACATTTTTCCAATAAATGTAATTAATAAACGTCCGCGCGCCGAGATCGCAAGTAACTCGATGTTGAAATTGTTTTCATCGGCACGAGTTTAAATGAATATTGAAAAAAAAAAAAAAATTAGTATATAGTTCGTACTACACAAACACACTGTTCTCGTTTCCCGTAAAATCCGTAATTAAAAACTTTCCGAGTTTTCGAATCGTTAAATTTTGTTTTTTTTTTTTTTTTACAATGATATTTTTAATAACGTTGCTACCTGTCCCGTATCTTATAATTCTGCGCGAGGATTATATTATTATTATATGTGATATTATATTATATAACAGAAATGACATATGAAATGCAAAATGATGATGTATTACCCGAAGTAATCTAATTTTATGATAGACTCTATTCCGCGAAGGATACGCGACCTGTTGGTTTTAATTAAAAAAATAAATAAATAAATATTTAATTGGATTTTTACGTAGTTCCTATAATAATAATAATAATAATAATAATAATATTATACAGGGTAATTCATTAAGCATGCTCACCCCCTTTTTTGGTCGTAAAAATGGAAAAACTGGGATTCTTTTTTTTATTTTTGAATGTTCAAGTTATTATAAAAATCATGTTTTCCATCACTTTTATTTTCAAATGGCACCCTTTCCTTCATTTTAACTTTGGAATTTTATTCAGGTTATTTTTCTGTGAATTTTGATGAATTAATATCAAAATTCGAAAGAATAGTTTTTGAATTATTCAAATTTAAGTATTAAGGATAATGATTTTTTGGACATATATTTTAGTTATCGACGAATTATGAATCTATGATTTTACTAACTAATACCTAAACTGTTCGGAATGTTGTAAAATATAAACATTACTCGTTCGATTTTCGTCTTCAATACATCAAAATCCACAGAAAAATTATCCGAATGAAATTCCTCAGTCAAAATGGTGTGGGGGGGGGGTCACCATTTGAAAAAAAAAATGTGTGTCACCTCAGGACATCCTTAAGGCGACACGAAAAAAAGTCATAGCTTCTATAGTGAGTTGAACATTTCCCTAAAAAAATTCCAAAAATTATTCCATTCTTACAATAATTAAAAAAAAAAGTGGTGAGTATGCTTAATGAAACACTCTGTATAGTTAGGTGCCGCCGCCTTCGTAATAATATACTATTCACGACCGAACTACACGTTTCATATAATAATACGTAATAATATGATGTTTGGCCGTATCCCCCGACGACGACGCCGCCGCACAATAGCTTGGGGTTAGGAGGGATGGAAAAAAAAACAAAAAAAAACAATTACCACTACGACAATAATATTATTATATACAGGTAATAGCAATAATAATTGACGAATATTGAAGTATAAAATATTAATAATATAACTCTAATAATTTATAAAATAACGCGCGCGTGTCGTCTCGTATGTGTGGAGAGCGCCACCCCACAAGAGTCGAGACGTTTTGTCGCAGGAAAAGGGGTCAATTATTTTATAGGACATCATATTATATTATGATGATGACGTTTTGACGTCGGGGTCGGGGTCGGGGTCGGGGTCGGGGTCGGGGTCAAGAGATCGGACATCAATTGGCACGCGCGCGTGTCGTCGTCGCACAGGCCCACCGCGCGACGGCGGCGGCGTTAAACGCATCGGTTAATAATTATTTTTTTATTAATTTATTGTTATTATTCGTATTATTGTTACACGTCGTCGTCGTCGTCGTGTTACCCCCACGTGCTATCATCAATAATAATACGTCGACGAGCGTCGTGTTACTTATGCTGATTACCAGGGCTCGGAACTTTATGCACTAAAAATCAAAGAAATATGTGCATACGTATGCACTAAAAAAAAACTCAAATATGCAGTATAATATGCAACAATTTTTATTGTGTAAATGTGTATTTAAAAGTATAATTATGAAAAAAAAAATTTTTTATTATGTACAAATTATGAATATCTATTATAAATAATAAATTATGAATGAATAATTATGAAAAAATTATTTTTTTTTAATTAGATACAAATCCTTTATGTACTTTCTTCTCTTAGTATATGTAAATATATTTTTATTCACGAAATTTTTTAAACTGGACCAATGAAAACTCAACTGAAATTAATACTAGGTACAATATAATTAAAAATATAGACAAGGCGACAGTGTGCATCGGTTCTAAATTAT
>JAIPRM010008766.1:0-15512 GCA_025469315.1 Stegophylla sp. TES_Ste_2020
CTTCGTTCAGAATCGTTTTACTGAAGAAATGATTTATCGTTTCTTTAAAATATAATACGCCCGTCAAGAGAATACCACCTGTCGTGCGAAGTACACCCATCGTGCGAAGTATGTCCGCTTTTTTAATGTTGCATTTGTCAAATAGTACTGGAACATCCTGTATATCATGAGCAGAATCAACGCGTAAAGATTTAAATATTATGCCGCGCGTCACGACGATTGCAACGATTCACGCGTATTATAATACATAAATATTATAATGATGTGACGTCATCGAGTTTGAATATTATTCAACATTTGGATCGGACGAAGTAAATAAGGCTAACGCACACTCGGGTGTGGCCCCGCCGTTGAAGCACCGTGTATGACGTCTGTATGACGGGATCCGGTAGTGACGCCGAATCGGTATTTAATTTTTTTTGGAGGGGAGGCAAGAAGTCCGATTGCTGTTAAATATTGCAAAAACGGAGGAAAATCAAATAAGTAATGAAAAAAGTCAAGAGCCTCGGGCGTGTAAAGATTTTGAAAATTAAAATAAGGTATAAGATAAAAAAATCCGAATATTCTTCACGCCATGGGTACTCATTTGCTTCTCGGTTGGGATGCTCTTGCAGGTGTATGTATAGAATTAAAAAAAAAACAAAAAATTATTTCTCCAACAAAACTATTCTAAGCGTATCTTTAGTTTATTCAAGTCAATTTTACATTAGTATTAGTAGCTTACATAGTACAATATACTATTATAAAAAGTATCATTAATTTGTAAATCTTCCCTAAAGTTATAAATTAATTATTGAAGTTGTAAATAATTTGTTAGTCACTAACTATTAGTATAGTATTAGATTAACATTTAACTTATAAATATTTACTTATTTCTTGTACTACTAACTACTTATAGGAAGTATACAAAAAAATTTTCATTAATTAATTTCCTAAATTTAAAAATGTATAAAATATCTAAATGAAAAACCAAGTGTTTTAATTAATATTTAGAATGTTTTGTTTTAAAGTACCAACGTTTTATATACACGTTCTATTTATAACAAAATAATTTTAAGTAACAATCCTGTGTTCATACCAAAACTAACTAAATCCGTTTGCATTTGATGATTATAAAAAATATACTAGTAATAAATCATAATTACATTATAACTACATGATAAATATTACTACGTTTCGTACTAAATCCCAAAAGTAGTAAATATCAAGATAACGACATAATATTTAAATTTAATGAATTTGCAACGAATTATTACAACAACAAGACGGTCAGCAGCCACAGCAATACAAACAAATGCGTGTGAAACATCAATTTTAATTTCTGCGTGGAACGAAGTAGCTAGTGTTTTTACAATGATGTTTATTTTTATTTATTTTTTTTATGTGTAGTACACGTTATTTTATTCTTTTAGAAATACTTGTACACGAGTTTAAACCAACAATTTTTTGAAACACAATTTTGCTCATTTAGGTGGTTTTGGGAGGTTATTTTTCGAAATTCTCAATAGTTATTTTACAAAAACGACTTTAAAACTTTTTTTTTTTTAAATGAAAATGTTAATATAGGTTGACAATAATGATGAAAATATTTTGGCGAGAGAAAATATGTCACACTTATTTTTTCTCGTTCTCAGTTAATTAACAGTGGTGTCTGTATAATAAAATTGAACAGTCAAAAATGCAATGTTTTTTTTGTAATAATAATAAACTTCATAATTTTAAGTGAAATTGTCTTGATGAATAAATTGAAGCTTCGTTCAAAATCGTTTTATTGCAAATTTTTACAACACTTCTCGCCTATCAATTTCCACAATCGAGGAGTAAAGAATACCCATGGTGGTGCAAAGTACGTACGGATTCTTTTTTTCTCGTGCATTGTTTGTGATCAAAAAACCAAAAAAAAAAAAAAAACAAAGAATTGACGATTTTTACCCGTTGTAGGGTGAGGCAATCGCCATAATTATCCCCCCCCTCCCCCGGAGGTCTCGAAAGACCCGAACACGTGGCGGACAGATACTACTACTCCCGTTTCCCCGGACGTGTCACTGATATTTCTCGCGTTAAAGCATAGGCGTGTGGTGGCCGAGACGGTGTCGGGCGTTTACGCGTCCGTCGCGGCCACAGCGACCGAAGGCCGATACGGACGGACGTGCGTGCCGCGACGACATCTGGCGGCGGCATGCGAACCGGGACGGACGAGTCAGTCGCGCCACTTTGAGAAATTAAAAAAAAAAAAAAAAACAACGACGTCGGCGGATTCGTCGATTGTGACGAGCAGAGTAATTTTGTGTTTTTTTTTTTTTCTGTCCCCGGCGAAATCCAAAATCCGAATAATAATAATAATGTTATCATGACGTGAACCAGCAGCTGTTGATTGTTTTAAAATAATTTATAAAAATAAAAAATAATCGAAGGTTAATGCACTCGATAATAAAATAAAAAAAACCTATTATTTATAATATAGGTATGTAAAAATAAAATAATGTAAATAAATAAATGTATAGTTATTACACTATATTATAATATTATTAATATAAAATAAATAAAATTAAATTTAGCTTGCGAGTATTATGAAAATTTCATTAACGACCGGTTTCGATTTTAATAATCGCCATCAGGTCGAGAAATAGTCAATCTCTCATTTTATTTTTATATATAATAGGTTTTTATATTTTATAAAAGTTAAACAATTATTATAATAGACCGAACAGGCTAAAAAAAAGTGTAGCGCAACACTATTCAACGCCCACACGCACGTTTTACGATTTATTAAAAAAAAATAAATAAAATACTAATATAAAATAATGTTTGTTTTTTTATTTTTGTTATAAATATTTATATGCGCATATTATATTTACGTTTCATACGTAAATCTGTTTTTCATAAATCTTGTTTTTTTTTTTTTTTTTTTTTTATATAAATGTTTTCGCAATGTTATATCATTCTTAATATTGCAGTCCGTGAGACGATGATTAATCGAACGAAACGAAATACAGCGAATAACAATATTCGCAAAATATTTACGACACCGCAACGGCGACGGTTATCATTATCATTATTATTATGATAATATTATGCAGCGCGTGAAACAACAATAAGAACAATAATAATATTAAAAAAAATTAAAAGCACATCACACGACGACGTGGACGGTGCACAGACGCGTAATAATTAATAACGCGTATACGACCTATTTAACGCACACTCGGCACGCGAAGATGGCCAGCGAATAAATAAAATATATCATTGTGTAATTATTTTTGTTTCGAAAATCGTTATTGCCCCGCATCGTCGCTAGACGGCCTGTGTTGTTATTATTATGTTATTATTATTTATCGAAACGATCGCGAACGAGCGCGTTCTGCGATTTAGACCGGCATGCACGACTTTCCTCGGACAAAGGATCTCAGCTGATGATACTAACGAGAAAATCGAAAACAATGCACCGCGGACGACTATAGTAATATATGCTGTATTGCTGTCGTACAGAAAAACCGAAAATTCATTAAACGTCTGACGAGGAAACGTCCCCCCCAAAAAAATTGAAGAATTGAGGTTCAAAAAATGACCTTTGTAATGTACCCGCCTGAGGCAAATCTGCGGTTTCAAAAAGTTGCTGGTCGAGACTTTTGGACATGTATAAAAACGATAAAATGTTTACAGAAAAAAAAATAATCATCGTTGTAAAATCACTAACTTCTTCATTCCGTTAAAAAAATATGGAAATTTGTTTTTTTTTTTTGCTTTATAGTTTTTAAGCGAAATTGTCTTATATAAACTCAGAATTATTTTATTGAAGAAACGATTAATTGATTCTTTGAAATCAAACAGATCCACCAAATCTCACCTGAGGAGTGGTGAAGAATACCCATGGTGCGAGTACTTTTTTTTTAAACTTTATAACTATTAATGCGTTTGAAATTAAGTAAATAGATTTGCTAGTTATGAACGATAAAAAAAAAATGCAGAGATGGTTCTACGACGGGACGTAATTTTAGAATATAACATAATATTTTCTCCGGACGTAAAATATCTCAGTTCCCGTCTCAGATGATCGAGAACTGGGAGAGCAAGTAGTGGGATCGTTAGCAGTGGCGCGCAACCAAGGGGGGTGTTTTGGGTGTCTGGACACCCCCCTCGAACCATATTTATGGAAATTTTATTCAACGGGCGTTGAAAAAAAGAAATCATTTTAACTATACAATAACCATATTATAACCTCTATTAATTCAGAAATATATCAATAAAAATAATATTTCAACATTGCTCACTGTTTTATGAAATATTTAACATTAGGTTATTAATAATATGAGTTAGAACATCCATTACAAATTATGATTGGTAATAATTTATTATGATGTAGAAGAAATCAAGAAATCTATTCAAAACAATAAGTATATTGTTGTTTAAAATCTCATCAAATTATCGTTATCAATCTACCAACTGTCTACAATCATGTTAGGTAGGTGAACATTTTTATTTTAAAGTTCCTGTAACATAATATTTATACTGAAAATCATTTTTAATTTTTAGAGAAACTCAAAAGACACGTTTTAAAATATTGTCGAATATGCGATGCAAAAAATGTTATTTATCTATACTACGACTAAACGTTCTAAAAATGTTAACTCGGCGTAAAGGCCGTGTAGATTTTGCTACACGAATTTCTTAATGTCCATAAACATTTGATTTTATGTTTAAATAATTATAGAAGAAATTTGTTGATTAGGACACACGACGCAAGCGGCGGACGGTGATTTCCACTAGATAACAGCGCTGTTATCACGCGCCCGCGTGGTTTCGACGATTGTAGTTCGTCGACAAAAGGCACACGGAGCGCCGCGGCGGCTGCGTTTTTCGGGGCGGCTGCGGCGGCGATACTCCTACCCCTCCCCCGCGTCATCAAAACGCGTGCCCCCCACCATGACTCGCCTTCCTCCACCAACGTCACGGCGGTGGCGGCGGCTGTAGACGACGTCACGTAGCAAACTCGCGCCGTCCGTGTGTAGTTCAGTAGCGTATCGGCCCGCGCGCGCTCTCGCGTCGTGTATCTGCCGTGTTCCTGTGTTATTTTAGTGATCGTTTTCTTTTTGCCTTTTTCCCGATTTTTTTTTTATTGTTTCGCCAATTCGCTTCATTGTTTTTTTTCCCCATCTCGTAAAAATCCGTCTCGCCGTGTTCATTTCTCCGCCGCGCCCGTCTTATCCCGCCGCCACGGCGGCGTCTCATCGTTTTGTGCGTATTATTGTTCGGGGATTCGGGGTTTCGTCGTCGTCTCGTTTTCCTAGTTCGCGATCGTTTTCGCCCCCGCGTCCGGCGGCGGCGACTATATAGACGAAAAGAGAGAGCGTAGCGCGGCACAACGTGCTCGCACGATTGATAACCGTTCCAGCTGCGATAGCAGCACCAACAACAACAACAACAGCTGCGTACTTGTACGACAATAACACAAAACAATATTCAATAAAATAATACCTAGTGCCTAATCCTATATTGATACGTACCTAATAGAACCACAAAGACTGGTTAAAGAAAGAAAGCAAAATAATTAATAATCATAATATTCTCGTTGTAACGCCTGCGCCAACTGTTTGTAAATAATCCTCCGGGTGTCGTGTCAGCTGCGTTCGCGACCGTGACGACGACGACGTATCTTTCGGCCCTCTCTTGCGAAAACCACCGACGACGTGAGCGATCATCTGCCGCTGCCGTTCGTCGTCGTCCATGCACTGTCCGTGCTACGACGCGGCCACCGATACCGCCATGTATCCGATCGGGTCGTCGCCACTGACTCCGCCGCCCGCTGTTATTTGACAGGATCCAAGTCGAACGTCCGTCGTACAACCAGCGATCGCACCGGTCGTCCGCGACCATCAGCCGACGCGAACAGTCTTAGCCGCCGTCTGGGAAATGGAGTCCATCCGGAAATGGTTCTACAAGCCAAAAGTGAGTCGACCCACACGCTCCGATGACGTGCCTTCGCCGTCGTAATAGCCCGTAGACCGTGTAACGTTTTGTGTAATCTATCGATACACTTCCTTATAGCTGCTGTACACGGCCTTGTGATATAGTACCTACTATTATTATGTCACTAGTTAACCGACGGTTTCCCCATGGTTATGTCCAAACATTTTCGACACATTTTTATTCAGATATGTGCCTGATTACAATATTATCCTGTCCCTATCAATCAGTGATAAGTAGTGTACCTAGTTGAAGTTGATAGATAATGGTTAATAAGTTTTATCTTTGGTTTTGTCTTTGAACAGTTGTTTCAAAGTCTACTTCTGATTTAATATTGTGTGTGAAATCCGCCAAAATCAAAGTCCCTTTTTGAAAATAAAATTAGGTGCCAATTAATAATAGTATCTTCAATGATTTGTCAGTGGGGACAAGTAATTTACTTATTTTTGTTATAAACTGATAAAGTTTTTGGCTTAAAGTAGTAGGGGTAAGTTCTACCTTCCAATAGTTATTAATTATCAACTTCTTATTCCTATTTATATATTTTGCACTGGAAAAGAAATAATGTAGAAAATCTGACATTGTCTTGATAATTTGCAAACTCAATAGGCTTTCTAGTCTTAGGTATCTATTCCCCATCTATTCTGAGTTAAAACAGTGAAAAGCATTGATGCTAAAAGAATTATTTCTATGGTGAGAAGTTGTGCATTATTTTTAATCAGTTGGTACCTAGGTACCCATTTGTTGTTTCAAATGCCTACCTACCTACTTGGCTACATTTTTGTTATGAATCAAGTATCAGTCCATACCAGATGAATATTATTGGGTAGGTAAACACAATAATAACCTAATTATTTACCTACTTTCTAAATTTAGTTATTGGAAAATAGTTTGGGATTGTCATAAAAATGTGAATCTAGTTATTGTTAATAGTCCCTTAAAAATTTCATCAATACCTAATGTGTTTCAAATAAATGAATGTTTTTAAATTAGGCACTTCTGACCTTTCTTCAGCATTCTCATAGAAATTCTCTCTATACCTAGGAACTCGCCTAGGTATAATACGAGGTATAATATAAAATTTTGGCTTTTGCCGTTAAATAATATAATGTACCTACCTAATAAAATATACATTAATACTCCATTACCTTCCACATTTGTGAAAATAAGTTTTATAGACCTGTCTTGGGACATGTTAAGAAGAAACTTATCTCGAAACATTATTATGTTTCTTATTTGATTATCTATGTGGAGTAAAGAGTAGTAGTATTTCTTGTTCACATCTTTGAGTAGGTAAGTGAATCTTATATAAATCTTAAATAAGTAAATACCTACTTTGGTAAATACCTCCATAGGTATGTGAGTAGAGTGTAAGTGAATTATTGTGAGTGGTGAGTGGTCATTTATGATTCAATGATTGATAACACAACTAGGTAAAAGGTACTTAATTTGTTTTTGTAATATAAATATGAACATAGTAGGTATCTATTAAATTAGGTATTGTTTTAACAGTTTATTTTGTATGTTTGTATTAATTAACAATCCATTACCTATCTATTCATTGACTTAATTATAAATTGATGCAATTTGCTTTAATGCATTTTTTGTAGTATTACCTAAAATTTTCTTGTTTATATGTAAAACATGACTCAGACTATAAGGCATCGATTTATGTTTACCTCGTTTATTAAGTAGGTGGGTAAATACTTACTCATTGTCATAAAACTACAGTTATTTAACTTAAAACATTTTAGAAAGACTGGAAAATGTTGGTTTACACAGGTAGGTAACCTATCTGAATTTGTTTTTATGGTAAGAAATAACTAGCTGAGAATCTTACCTAATGATTTTAATTGCAAATTCATTATTTATGTAAAGGTATACTTCCTTTGGTAATGTTATATGTAGTTACTAATACCTACCTAACAGTGACAGTTATACAGGATGTTTAAGGAGGGAGCGATTATAGAGCAACCTTTCCTTCCTCTCCATAGCATAATAGTTTCAGCTTACACAATATATGTGTATATATATATATATATATATATATATATATTATATATAATGCTGTTTTTTCATTTGCTTTTCAAAACATATTATAATATGATCTTAGTATATAAGTAATGATGTCTCTGTGAATATGAAGCAGTGCTAGTACATTAAATCAATTTTCACAAATTGTTAATCTTATTTAAGTAAATTTTGTAAATCACCTGAATAGTTACAATATATATGTATAGCATTTAAACATTTTAAATGAAAAAGTATTAATAAGTTTGAATTTTATTTTTTCTTTGGTGTTTAGGTATTTAGTCATATAATAATATATTTACTCAATTTTTTATGTATAACACTTAATACGTTCTAAGTGTTGAATAACAACTTTTTACTAAAGCCTTACTAATTGGTATTAAACAAATTATTTGTGTTCAATATTTATGAGTACTTGGAAATACTGATTTTGGATATGAAATTAGAGCATACAACATATTATTGGGAACATATTTCTTTAAAACATTGTTATATAATTTGTTAATATATAAATTACAATTTATATTAATGTGCCAACTAATTATAAGAACTTGAAAAATACATAATATATACCTTCACATTCAAGTCTCATATATTTAGTACTTTTAGTGTTTTCTGAGTATTAATATTATTAAAGACCCGAGATATGAAACTGAAATTGAATATAAATTAAAACAAAAATTGAATCATTAAAAAAATATAAGTAATTTAGATTCAAATATTATATAGGTAATTATATCAATATCCATCAAGGATTTTTTTTTGCTTTTTTTTCTCAGGGTACACAATTTAGTCTGATTTAATCATTGATATAAGTACTAAATTTATAAAAATAAAATCCCAAGGGAGAGGCGATCCACCTATCGCATCCCTTATAACCGCCACTGCTACTTAATTATTTTCTAATATCTGTTTATATATTATTATGATGTACCTATCATCTAGCAATGTTGATACTTCCTCAATTAATTCAGTTAGGTATAAAATATTATTTAAAATTTAACAACTCTTTTAATGAGATTACCTACCTTTACCTATTTAAATATAGTTATAAACCCATCATGACAATTTTTTTTTATGAAATGACATTTTCATGAATAAGATGTCTGTCTGTATATCACCTTCCTATGTATTTTGTCTTATTTTGCCCTGAGTTCTGATACTATTGGTAGAAGGTTTAAAAAATATGAAAAGTGAAACCAACAATCCCAGTTCTCATTTTCACTGACATTGTCCTTGAGTTTGGTCCTGATATCAGTCAGTTAAACTATGTTATTTATATATGTTTAAAAACTAAATATTTATAATAAGTGTAAAACCCAGTTTAAAGTAGGTATTATTATTAAGGTACTTATTATTAATGTATTAGATATATTAAATCTAATAAAAATGTTTTAAAATTCTTACTTTTGTGTAAATGATTAGCACCTACTTGTGTAATGTGTTATACTATGATTAGGTATCTATTGATTAATCCATTACATTATCATACCATTGATGTAAGATAGAAATAACAAAAGAGTAAACACTTACTCAAGAACATCTGGTGGTCTTCTACATAAATTATTATGACTATTTTTATTTCACATTTGTCAAAATCAATAATAACTTTAGTAAGTAGTTTGTTTTTTCTTCATTTCTTGTCATTTAAAAAAATGGGGGGGTAGGTGCTCATTTCGAATTTTTAAGAAAAATTCAAGCCTATGTTGTCTCATAATTTTTCTGTTAATCTTAACAAAGAAAATTATAATTCAAAATTGGTAGGTAAAGGGGTACATAATATGCCTGAGTAGGGCATCATATATCAATATGACATGAATTATGCCTGAAATCTCTTCCGAAATTATATATAGAATTTAAGGTGTTTATTTAAGTTTGGGCGCACATATTACTTTTTCATCATTTTGTAGACATATTGCCATATTGTATCTACTATATTTTTGCAGATTTATACTATTTTTTAAAGTAAGAGAAACTTTTAAATATGATATATGTTTAATTTACAATTGACAGAAAATTTGGATAGACCTTTTTTTGGCATTAACATATTTTTTGAAGAAAAATGTCTAAATATTATTTTATTGTAGAACTATTTAGTATTTCTTTCCCCCCGTTTTTTCCCTTTTAGAATCTAAAAGTTGGAAGTTATTAATTTGGTTGAAAAGTTTAGGAGTCAATCTACACTGGAAAAAATTTGATTAAGACTTATTTTAGATACCAAATGTTTTACAGTATTTTTGTAACGTTTAACCTAACTTAACCTATATGCTTAGATTATTTATTAATTTTATGCTTAAATTAGTACCTACATAAATCGTTCTGAAAACTAAAGACAAAAATATTTTGTTGTTCATATATTATTTCAGTAGACCTTTAACAGCCTGGACCCTCGAATAAACATGGTAACCTGGACAGCGCAAATTAATTTGTACATGGGTAGTTGTTTTGAATTCTGGTAACCCAATTAATCTATGAAATATTTTTATTGAAAGTAAAAATTTCGTTATTTTTATTGCATTATTACCTATTATCTATTATCCCTATTACTTACAATAATAAAATGTCAGGTACCTACATAATTATGTATAATAAAGGTATTAATTATTACCTATTTATTTGTTATTATTTATTATCTCTATTAAAGACTGACAATAATAAAATGTATACATAATGAGGTACCTATGTTTAAGATATTTATTGCTTTTGAAATTTAAAGTACAATAAATAAAGGTGGCTGAAAGAAATATGTCTCGTTTATTTGAGTAGGTACTCTAGAAATCTCCAGTAATCTGTATAAATCTATTATCCAGATGAGGCTCGGTTGGAATTCGTCTGGACTATCGAAGCTCTACTGTATTTATTTTGTATTGATTGCTTATTAAATCATGTGTGTCCAATGTCGGATAGTAGCACAAACTCGGATATAGATAGATCTTAGTTCGTGATTATTAGTAATTAGGTGCAGCTTATTAAACAGCTTGATTTGATAACAGAAAAGTTAACAAAAAGACGGCAAAAATATACCTCGGGTCAAAATATGATTTGGATAATTTTTTCTGACGACCCAAAATTTTATTTTTCGATGTTAAATAAGAAAAAATATGCTTGTTATGCATTTTAAATTAGGTACTGTTGATAACTGATTTTTATATTTGTTTAAAATTATTTAAGTGCTTAAATTGACACAAGGACAACTAACAACTGAAATATAGTATGCTTGATTAAATCAATATCTTCAAATCAAAAGCCAATTAAACCCGTTAGGTAAAACTTTTTGTATAGGGAAGTGACCTTATATGTCTGTCTCTTCGCGTCATTTTGAGGTTAATATAGGTGCAATGACTATTAAAACAAAACAAAATTACAAATAAATTGAAAAAATATAATTTTACTCTGTTTAGTCTGTTGCGATATTGACATATTTAATTAGATCTTACCTACCTATTTAGTATATTTCATATTACATCACTCTAAATATGGCAACGTTAAAAATAGGTTTGCTTATTAATTCTCAATACAGATATTGTGCATAAATCCAATTACTTTGTATTTTCCAATAATTAAATTTTTATAATAGTTTTCTTTAAATTTTCTACTATAATCCAAATACTTACCTAATACCTAATATTGAAAGCATATTTTAAATTATGCTATAGGTACCTATTATTATTATTGAAAATATCAATATTAATGTTCAATGTGCATAAAAACACGTATAAGTATCTGTTTATCTAATTTTTTAAATTTTTCACGCAATGTGTTGATTTCAGGTATAATAATAATAAAAATTTGTATATCTGTGAATTAATGATTTGTAAGTACAAATGTTGTGTTGATTACAATTATTTTATTATTGTGTTTTTCTATAATATCTTTGTGAACAAACTCTTTAATCTTTATACGTTGCAATATAAATCTACATGTATTTATGCTATTATGATACCAAGGTTATTTTGAAGTTGAATGTGGTCTAATACATTCAATCCTATAGTATCTGTATCTATTGATGCACGGTAAATTGCGAAGGTTGTTTGGATAATTCAACGAGTTTTAGCAATTTCTTTATTTATTATTGAAAATTTAAAATAAATAGAATTCTTATCCATTTTATGATTAATTTAATACAGGTTTCCTCATTAAAATATTGTAGAAATAAACCCCGGAATAAACGATATAGAACCTGAAATTAATAAATTAATTCTTTTCAATTTATTGTTGTTATTAAATATAAAATTAAAACGAAGGCTGTTTTTCCATAGTTTATGATGATATAATATGACGACTAATATTGTATATTGACTTTGTATTCATTGAAAATTAACACTGGCTTTTATATTTATATGCATGTATATATTATAAAACCTAAATATGGTTTTTTACATTTTGACTTGAATCTTTATCATTTTTTTTTCAATATAAAATGTAATATTTTTTTCACATCGCTTTTCATCAGCAAAGAGTCAAAGGCAGTTTCGTGGCGTAGAGAGAGGTCATACGCAGCTCATCAAAGGCTTAGAAAATATGAATTTGTCATGTTTACAGAAACTAATAAATAATTAATGATACACATATTTAAAGTGGATTCTTACGTATGTATATACACAGATACACACACACACGCACACTTATAAAAGTTACGTTGTATTTTGTTTTTTATGTCAAGTCTTTACACCGTATTACGTTTTTTCTACTATGTTTTACTTGTTATGAATTGAGTATTGTAGAAGTAAAATACGTCATATTAAATGAAATGTCATATCATTTGATATTTTATTTTTGTGTTTTAAAACTATATTAGGTATTAACAACAGTCAACAAACATATTATGTGTCACGAAATAAGTTTAATTATTATGATGACTTATAATTTAAACCCGTTTAAACTATGGGAGATAACGTTCAGAAAAATTATAATTATTAAATATGTACCTACAAATTAAAAATAGATGATAAATGTAGATAATGTAGTACAATTTTCACGCTTTACTTTGATTGATAATAGTTTCATACGAGAATTTAAAGTTTGATACTTAGTCTGTGCTTAACACAGTGTTATTTGTTTGGAAATAATTTATTTGTCCGTACATCATTTAATTTAATGTGTTTGGACGAGAAATCTGGTGAGCAATTATTTTTGGAGTGGTATAATTACCGTTGTACTTGTTTTGTGTTGCTTCGCTGAAATTAAGTGAATTCATCCAATGATTCAGAAATATTCGGGTACATAAACATCCGCAGTAAATTTTATTTTATTATTTCCTTTAAATATTAGATTCGACTTGAAGTTTTGTTGAAATAATTATTTTCCCGTTGAAGATATTACTGCTCTAATTTTTTCTGCTGTTATATTTGATATAGTTTTAACAAATAACAATCATTAATCTTTTGAGCTTTAGAATAAAAAAATCCGTTTCACCATCAAAACATACTACCAACTCGTGGGATGGGAAGATTGGATTTTATATTTTATAAAATACGAGAGAAAGTACATCATAATATAGAAGTATAAAAGTGTGTCAGTTAAGTTTTTATACGATTCACAAAAAGAAATGTATTTTATAATTTTTTAACCATTAAAAAAAATTATGTGTATTCATTATTAAATGTCAAGTTATTATTCTAATTACTTTGTTGTGCCATTGTTATTTCCAAAGATATGATTTACGTTAACTGTACACCTAGTTTAAACTCTTTTGAATAGGTTTTTTTTTAAATTTTATTCTTCTCGTTTCTCCGAATTGATACTGTAAATAAAAAAAAATAAAAAAAAAAAGCGTTGTGTAGTAGAAAACGGATGCAAACCATGAGGGCCGAAACATGATAGTTGCAGCTGATGGGGGATACATACTTTTAGTTGGAGTGAGATGGCAATATCGGAAACCATACATCAGCTATTACACTGACAAAAATGTATACGTACGTGTGATACGTATTTTTTAGTTTTTTCTACTTAGGCGTTGTCTTTGTCATTGAATTTGTACTATTGTTTCAAAACACACGTCCCCATTTACTTAGATTCCTAATAAAGTGTTTCGTACAAAAACAATAAAATTATGAAAATAAGAGAATTATACTGACCCGTTGAACAATAATTATTTTCATCATGCTATAATATGCAGTTCGTTTAATTTACAGTTGACAGTAATTACACGCCAGTATTTTATTTGCACACTTTTAATTCGTCATTATTTGCATCTTGTATCTTACACCCGTTCAAATATAATTGTCTTTAGCGTAAGTAATTGTTTTTCATGGAAAACATTCGATAATTCGTTTGGACTGAGCGTGATTAGTGATTATCACCTCTTTCGAGTCCGTAAAAAAATTGCTATTTAAAAAAAAAAATGATAGCAAATTATGCCTTAGTTGTTGTATTGTTCTGATTATATTATAATCCATAATGAATGCGTATTTATTTAGCTATGCACTTGCTTGACGTACTTGAATACATTTTTTAAACAAATTATAGTAGGTACCTAGGTACCTAAATATAATTTAAAATGTAAAAACATATTTTTCAATAGGTAGGTAGTATACATATTAAGTTATTGTCACTGTAATGCAATGTGTGTTAGTAAAATTTAAATTGTACCTACTTATTACTGGTGCTTTGTTTCTAATTATTATGGTATTGACCTCAAGCTATTATATACAATTACTAATTAGGCTCGTTTAATGTACCACCAGATATATTTTGTGTTGTTTTTATTTATTTGTTAGTTTTTCTTTTTTAATTACAAGTTTGGTCTTGGTCATTGCATAATAGAAATGCGTGTACCAAATACTGAACACGTGCCAAACGATGACTGCGCTTGCGCATTAACTTATTATCTGTATTATGTTACTCGGGTTCCGTTCGATAAACGCTATGATCTCATAGCAGCTACTCAATATCCGAGTTTAAGGGAATACTAGGTAATACACTATTACTGCGTAATACTTATTCGAATTGAGTTTCAATACTTAAAAAAAAAAACATATTAATTGAGTCCCAGGAAATAAACATTCTATACTATTTGAATTCCAGTGAAAAACCGACTATAATAATTGAGTCCCGTTTGTAGGTGTTTCCTATAAATATTCCCCTAAATATTTCAATAAAACAATATTTTCATTCTCATTAATTTTTTTACTACAATGTAGGTAGTAAAAAAACACAGACTTTGGACTGTCGTGGTTAAGTCGTGGAAGGACTTAGTCTTGTTGTAAATACTAGGATAAATAATTAAATATTAGAATTACATTTATAAAATAAAAGTTCGACAATTAATTCTAGATGAAATTTTTTCAGTGTATAGTAGCCTAACTTAACCATTGTATCTCTCATAAAATTTTCATTGTTATTAATGATAGTTTTTCATTTTGTCGTATTCCGTAATTTTATGTATGTGCAGTGGCGTACATATGGGGGGGGTTTTCGGGTTTAAACCCCCCCCAGGACCAAAAAAAGTGATATTATTGATGAATTTCTTATTATTAATCATCCGTGTATACACAAACATACGTCATAATAATATG
>JAIPRM010008767.1:0-15512 GCA_025469315.1 Stegophylla sp. TES_Ste_2020
GTATTTAATACAAAAAAAAGTATTTAAAATACCATTCAAAATACTTCATGCTGAAAGTATTTAAAAAGTTATTCAATACTTAAAAAAGTATTTGAATACTTTTACTCAAATACTTTACAGGACTGCTTTTGGACAAGTGTATTTCTATACGAAAAAGTATTCACTGAGGAAGAGAAAGAAAAATAAACATCTTTGTAAAATCATAAGCTTCTTCACTTTGTTCAGAATCCAAAAAAAAAGGTATCTTAGAAAATAAAATATTTATAGCGTTACGTCATATTAAGATAAAAATTTTAAATAATCAATTAACAATAAACAACAATAGAAGATAATACAATATAAACTGATAAATATATAATATTATACACTTTACTATAAATATTAAGTTAATTAAATTAAGTAAAGTAAATTAAAAACATTTAATTTTAAAATATTGAGTTTTGTTTCGAATATACGTTGTATTGAGTACATAGATTTAAGTGAGCAAATCTACAAACATTTAAAACAAATTATTTAATATAATATCGTTCATATTTCAATAATATTATTATATATTAATGAAATAAAAAATGCAAAAAATTCTTTGGAGGTGCTGGGATTTGAACCCAGGACTTTCAGCATGCGAAGCAGACACTCTACCACTGAGTTACACCCCCAGTTGAAGAGTGCAGTTGATTATAACGCATTTAAGTGTATTACAAAACGTATTGATATTTTTATTACGTTTTTTTTTTTTTTTTACAATTCGTTAATCTTAACGACTTTACACCAAAAGCAAAAACGAAGTTTTTTTTTTTCAATTAATACATTCTCTTTTACCAAAAGATTATTTTTCATCTGTATTATACCCGAAAATACATCGATTTACTGAATAACTTGACAAGAAATGGAGATTTTTTTCTAAGTATATTAATATTTCATAACATTTGCGAGATTATTGTATTTATGATTACTTACACTTTTCTTAAAATCAACTGAGTCGGTGGACTTAAAATGCTAAAATACGACAAAATTAATAATTTTTCAAACGAGTAGCAAAGAATATCTATGAATTATGATGCGAAATGTTCAGATTTTTACGAACTTTTTTTTATGGAAATATTAGAATACTTTTACGAAACAAAATGTCGAGTATAATTTTCATAATTTTATTAAAAATTGTATTAAATTATGATTGGAATAAAAATCATTTCCTATTTTGCGTAAAAGAAATCAGAGTTTCGTAAAAATTCTAGGTGGACAATTTTAAATATTTTTTGGGCTAAAAATTATCACCTGTTGGTGGCAAAGGCGTGAAATATATGGCTCTAAAAACCGAAAATTATTTTCAAAACTAGGTGTTTAACACACCAAAAAAATGATTATTAAAAAATACGTTCTTAAATGTTTTCAAAAGAATTGACGAATAAAATGTTTTCTTAAATCCATACGTAGTATGCCACCTCAGTCACTAAACAAGTTAAAAAACAAAAATTAATAATTTTTAACTTTTTCCTTTTTACAGAGGCGTAACATTGACCTTTATTTTTATCTAACCCATTAAAAACAGCCAACAAATTATCTTAAAATGCAAATTAATGCCCTTAAAATGTGAGAAAAAATTCGCAAAAATCAAAAAATTTTAAATAAAAAATTATATATTATTTGATTCTATCGCACACGAAAAGGAACTTTGAGCTTGGAACGCAATGTTTTAGAATTAGAACTTGCAGAAAAAAAAAAGTCGCATATAATTTAATATCCACTCCCTAGTAACGGCTTACGAGTCGCACTTGTACTTTTTAATTTTTCCTAAAACCAATCGATTCAATTTTTAATCTAAAGAATTTCAAAACACGACAAAGTGTATCATTCTCGTGAATATTGAAACGGACTTTAATTATTCCGCTATTTTCAATTCTTAAACACACTCAATACGAAACTGGCAATAAATTATTTTTTTCTTTAAAATATGTTTAATTATTACAATTATATTGATATACATACGTTCAATATAATTATTAAATTTTTTTTTTTTTAATTATAATCATTATTTTTTAAACGAGTTTGTTCACTTCATAATAATATTATTGACTAATTATTTGTGTACCTGCAGATTTTTTTGATAAATAAAAGGAACAAGTATTATATTACAATGTATTGTATTCAATTATCTATCTTATAAGTAGCTCAGATAAAATAAAATGATCTAATCTGTGCTTGTAAGCTTATTTTTATTACATTGGCCTTAAATGTAAATGGTAAATTAGGCTTTCCATTGATTAGATTATTGTGACACGAATAAAATATACAATCAAAGTTCACCAGAAATATTACAATAATCTTCAAACGTTCGCCGACAAATTATTAATTTCAATATTATTGGGATTATTATATGAAACGTTCAGCAATGCATTGTGGAGAAAAACGTAATTCAAACAGGTAGATACTCAAATTGTTTTAGCTAATCAAGCAAAAAAATATCTATAGACATTTCGCTCGACTTTCACGGCTGGGGGTGTAACTCAGTGGTAGAGTGTCTGCTTCGCATGCTGAAAGTCCAGGGTTCAAATCCCTGCACCTCCAGACGAAAATTTTTGCATTTTTTTCCCACAATTTCGTGAGTTTATAAAACGCCAAATATCTAATAAAATTATCTATCGAAAACAAATGAACTGTCTTTTGACAAAACTTCTCAAATAAAACGAAAACACTCGAAAAAAAAAAAAAACGTTTTTCAGTTACTTACAGCAGTCAAAACCTACAAAGTAGGATAACTGTGGTACCTGTGCCACGTAGTAATGTGCCACGTCTCGTGTTTTCACATTGATAACCATAACATTATAATTTCGTTCATTCAAATCACAGACCTAATAGAAACAAAAACTGATTCAAATCATATTATTTCGTACCAATATCGTTAGAAACACAACATAATGAAAATGCATTTATTAAATATTTATTTTTACGCGAAAAATTATAAATTACATTCATAATTATTCATAATTTTGTACATTACCAAACTTATACGACATATTTTTAATAAACAAAAAAAAAATCCCAGAACTACTGTTGCAGTACATCTTCATGTAAATGCTGACATTTTAAAATCAGTTTTTCTCCGTAAAATACTCAAGGTAATACTAATATTTTTTCAAAATCTTTCTCTCGCTTAAAGAAAAATAAATAAATAAATACATTTTCCAAATAGCCATTCTATTGTATACATATTTATTATACTAATGGACAAAAATATGTATAATTAGGTTCAATTGTAACTGAGTCTGAACAGTTTTAGATTTCAAAATTTTTACAAAACAGTAAAAAAAATATAATATGCTCATATTAAAATTTACACTTCCACGCACATCGAAAATTTTTGATTTTGAGGAGAGAGAAGTAGCAAAAGTTCTCGCATAAGTATATATAATAAGTTTACCAAATGCCTTCCGGTAGAGAATTCAAAAGGCATTGTAATTCACAGAAGTAATTTTTTTTAAGATTCTCAACAACTTTTCAAAAAAAAAAATTTAAGCTACCACAAACTGAGCAAAAATGGTGTTTTCTAAAATACTCAGTTGTAACTTTAAAACAAATAATTGTATGACTAATGATTTAATATTTTTTAAAAATAATTTGCATGAATTGTATCAACGATACATTTCGGTAAGGGGGGTTGAACCTCTAAAATCCTTCTAAACAGCACTGGCGCAAACACTCAATGTATTACAATTTAAAAATAAAAATTTGTTCTTTTAAAAATGAGTGGTATAGTATACTTAATATTTATTTATTTTGATTGCTCTTCAATTATCCCAAATGCACTTAAAATTAATATTTATACTTTGTAATTGTGAATTTTTTGTGCTTTAATATTTACCTAGTTAATTCTGTATGACTAATAAATCGTCAGTCACAGGACTAGCCTTGATGGATACTAAAGAAAACAGTCAAGTGAAAAATTGCAACAATTATAATTTAAATTCTATAAAATTATTTACTGTTAAGTTTTAATTACTGTGTAAAGAGTATTTTATACACATTACAAATAAAAAAAAACAAAAACGCAGGTATACGGCAGTATATATTATTTGTAAACATAAAAATAATCAGGTTAAAACTCAATATTTAAAATTTAAGATTAATATTTTTCAATGCGAAAAACATTGATAATTTGTGATAACTATAAAATTATAGATTCTGTGAATTTATTCGGTGGATAATTTTGTTGATATGGAATATTTTAATGAAGTCATCAACAGTTGTTTCTACAGATAAGCAAAAATTAAAGAAAGTTTTAGTTATACCAAAAACAGTAAAATATGCTTTCTATAATTTAGATTTTCATAATATCAATTTTATTTATTTAGTTGTAACTCAAAAACGTTACCTATCAAGGAGCTTGACACTTGCCTCTATTATCAATAATAATAATAATAATAATGTAATAGGTACAGACTCGATGAAATTTTCATAGAGATTAATCCACTTGTGAGATTGATGTAGAAGTTTGCAAATTTCTTAGCTGTTTTCTAATAAAATATTCAATTTTTAATGTTAAGAACTGAAAATTGAGTACAACCTTATTCGTACATATTTCTAACCAGTGCATAGCCCTGTAAAGTCTTAAAAGTGGTTTCATTTATTATAATTTATTTTATAAGTATTACTATATACCTAAGTGATTTTAGTTACGTAAACTATAAACTTAAAGCTTATAAAATCATGAAATTTAATTAATGCATAATACTTTTTTACGCACCTCCCTCGTGTTTATCATGTCACAATTTGTCATATAGATCAACTTTGTGAATTTTTTTACAAGCATTTATATAGTTAAATATAATATATTATATTACAAGCTAATAAAAGTATAAATTTCAGTCTTTCGGTGTTTTTTAATATGGTATTTATATCTGCTGCCGCCACCGGTAGTAAAAACCATTGAACAAAACTAATAAATTACATCATTATAACATATTATTATATTATCAGTTTTTACTTTTTTCTTTCTTTACCTGTAGCCGAATAAAATTTGTTAGTGGATCGTCATTTGGTGACCCCCTGTTGAAGTATATACTATGTAGTCACCATTATTGAGCTCACAATTAAATGACTCATTCCCCCATTGGAGCCAAACAGACTGGTCCCAATTTGTATAAATACTAAGTAATAGAAGAAAAAAGTATCTATTAGGCTGGTTTTTGGAGTCAATTAAATTGTGCATAATTGGATAAACAACAAAAGTACAGCAAATGATTATAAAGGTAAAGGAGTAAAAACTAAATGAAAAGACTCAAATACACTAGTCTTAATTATATTTCTAGTCTCTGGTTCAATAAGTAGTATCTAATATGATAAATAATATTAAATTTATAATTTTTTTAAAAAAATTACATAAGTATTTAATTGTTTTTAAAGTGCGCAGCGCAGATGTCTCAATTTTCTTCTATATTTACTGTGAGCGAATCACATGTAAGAAGGATAGGATAAAACATCCAACACAATTTATCAATATTAACTACTTACTGTGTATTTATATTTTACATAATAAATGAGCTGTAGTGTTATGTTGTTCATTGTGAACAACAATAAATAACATATAAGTACAGAGATTGTTATCGCAAGACCAATCCAAGATATACCACAACAACAGTGTTGTGCAACAGGTCAATAACATTTTTGAATTTGACCATTTTCTTGGATTTTCCAAGACTGAGTTATACTAATTATTTGTAGATTGTCACAAAGAAGTGATAATTATTATTTATGAATACATTTTATTGACTTAAAATACTTCATGTATTTTTATGAGAGAACCTGCAAATTAAACCATATGTATGCAAGTTCTTATTTCAAACACAGTTGTACTATATTCAACTACTTTGAAAATAACAAAAATATATATATATATATTGTACCAAAAAGTAAAATATGTTTGCTGAAAAACCACAATTATATTAAATATGAAGTATAGAAAGTAGTCTATATCAGCTGAGTCTATAAACATTTTGAACAAAATTTAAAAATTAATACTTATTCTGTCATTTTTATAAAGAGAAGTTTTACAAATAATATCCATTACAAAAAAATTTTAATAAAGAAAACAATCATTTACACAAATCTTTGTGTTTTCGTAATAAATTATTCATATAAAATTAATTTGAAATATTTCAAAATTTTATATCTTATAAAATATCAGAACAAAATTATGTTCTCACTGTACACTAGACTGCTGAGTACACGTACTGACACTTGAATATTTTTTCGTTTATATAAAGAGATGTATTTAAATTCAGTCGGATAAAATCAATTTACACAAAGTAGATCAGGGGTCTCAAATCTACAGCTTTTCAAACTTTTTTAACTGAATCAACAAACAAAACATTACAATATATAATTTGACTTTGAATAAAACAATATTTTTTTTTATTTTTAAACTTTAAACTATCTAATCTGAAACTATCTGAAACAATCTATATATACCAATATATTCTGTTATCGATATATATTGTAATAAAAATCAGATACCACTATAATATCGATATTCAAAATGCCAAAAACATTTTGTACCATGGGTATTGATCACTCCTCAGTTCAGATACTCTTGGTGGGTGTAATGAATTTTAAAGAAACAATAAATTATTTTTTTTTTTATATGTTTCTGAGTAAAGTATGTTAATAAATAATTTAAAGAACAATAATAGTCATCACTTTCAAGACACACACCAAAAGTATCTCACCCAAGGAGCGAATAATATCCATGGTGCAAAATAAGTCCCAGCTTGTTTTTGCTTTACTTCACTCTTTTTCACATTTTTAACATTTTCTTATGCCAAAATATTTCTCATATTATTGTCTATCTAAGTTTAAATTTACATAAAGTTTGAATTTTTAAAAAAAAATTATTTTTCGAGTCTTTTTTATCAAATTTTAGGTAGCTTTTCCTAAATTTTGAGAAAACAATTGAGAATTTCGAAAAATTACCTCTCTTAAATACCATCTAAAGATAAATTCGGTTTCAAAATTAAAAGCTGCTAGTTGAAAAATTTTTGGACAAGTATTTACATATAAAAAAGTGTTTACAGTAAAAAAATAATAATAAACATTATTGTAAAATGTATCATTTGAGACCTCTAATACTTAATAATAATACTTTATTCAATTTAATTTTCTTAAATTAAATATTCTTGAAAGTAAAACTGTTTTATTTTATTTTACTAATATTATACAAATGATAGGTAGTATCTCAAGCATTTGCCTCACCCTAAATATAACGCACAAATAATTTTGACCTCTGATATAGAAATGTCCTTCAATTTTGGTACTCAGTAAAAAAAAAAATACTTGGAGACCTTTGGATTAGAAGTATAAGTACAATAAATATAAATAACAAAATAAATATTATTTGGTGAGAACTTGATAAGCTATCAATAATTATAAAATTATACAATTAAAACAATGTTTACTTATAATAAATACATACAAAATCGTATACCATTTCAATTTTTCTTATTTATTATTTATTACCATAATGTACAAATAAATAAGATGTATCAAATATGTCAATAAATAGAATAAAGAAAAATAATAAAAAAAGAGGATCACCTGGTATATTTCAAGTCATGGAAATTCCAACGAAGAATTAATATTAACAATAATTAACAGGAACTAACACATATTAAGTGTCATTGGTTTTGATTTGATCAGAAAAATGATTTTGATTTCAACTTCTTGGAGCGGCGTATTGCAATTTGAGTAATTCATAATGAGCTTGATCCTAAAATAAATTTGTATACATCAGTTATGATACATTTAAAATAAATACATGGTTGCAAACAGAAAAAATAAAAATTTATGATTACAATTAGTTAATGAACACATCTATCTTCTTAATCATTGGCATCATTAGGATAACAAATATAACATATTTGCTGTGAGAATCACTTTTTTTTAAATAAGAGATTATTTTTGGGATTTATAATATACTAACCTTTATTCAACAAAATAACAGTTTTCAGAAACTATTAAGTATATTGAATAAATAAATTAGTTTAATTTAATACCTCTACAGACACTGAAGGTCTTATTTTCGTCATTGCTTCATCAAAGTGTTTCTTATGAATGGCCAATGGTTTGTTGGCTTCATTTGAGTTTATATATTCTTGTAGGCATAAAATGCCAGCTTCTCGAACAAGAGCCGCTAAATCGGCTCCAGTAAAATATGAACATTTTTCATCATTGCCAATTGCTTCAAAGTCTACATCATCAGCCAAAACTGGCCTTTTACGATTCTAAAAACATAAGTATTTTAGTACTATATATGCAATAAACTATTATTCCATTCATACTTTTGTCACAGCTTTCAAAATATCTACACGCCCTTCTGCATCCGGTAATCCTACATACAAGACTTTATCCAAACGACCCGGCCTTAGTACAGCAGGATCAATCATATCTGGTCGGTTAGTTGCTCCCATAACAAAAACCCCTCCACTTCGACCACCTTCGAAACCGTCCATTTCAGTTAATAATTGATTGACAACACGTTGACCAGAACGACCATTTGCCTAAGTATTTGTTAGTTAAAATATTCATATATTTGTACACAAAATTAAGTAAATTAACCATACATCCATATCACTTCTTTTTGGGCAAAGTGCATCAATTTCATCAAAAAATATTACACAAGGTTGAGAATTGCGTGCCCTTTGGAAACACTGACGTACTCCACGTTCACTTTCACCAACATACTACAAAAAATAAGATGGTCTTAATTACATTGAAAAAAATCTTAACCAATATAATATTTACCATGTTCAATAATTCAGGACCTTTAATAGATATAAAATTAATACCAGCTTCATTTGCCACTGCTTTGGCTAACAATGTTTTACCACATCCCGGTGGTCCACATAGCAGAACACCTGTAGGAACATCTAATCCTAACGCAGTAAATTCTTTGGCATGGGTTACAGGAGCCTAAAACAAGTAAAAATGCATGAACATAATAATAATTTACTATTGATAAACAAAATAAATGTAGTATAAGAACATACTAACCAGCATAGCCATATGAAGTTCTTGTCTTATTTTTTTCAAAGAACCAATATCATCCCAAGTAACATTGGGTACCGTAACAAAACCTTCTCTTTTAGATGAAGGAACAACTTTCTTTAAAGCTTCTTGAAAATCAACCATTTCAATTTGTATTTGGCTCACTTCATCAACAGAAATTAAATGATCTGAGCGTAATAATTTCAATGTGTCTTTAATTGTATTCTTATTAGTACATAACAATTGTTCAGTTTCATCGGGTTTATCAGCATCAGAGATTTTTTTTAATCGTTTTTTAATAGTTTCAATCGTTCTAATAAAATAAACAAATTTTATTTTATTTTTAATACAACACATCATAATACAAAGTATTCTAAAGAATACAAGAGTACTCTAAAATATAAATACAATGAGTACAATATAATCGGATTCAAAATGAATTAAATGTATTAATAAGTTATCAGATAGCTTTTATCTTATTACAGATGGCATTTATACCACTCGAATTTGTTTTCTTTATAGTTGTATTGATTAAATAAAATAATTTCAATAACATATTAGTTTTGTACAGTAATCAATTATATTAAAAATAATTAATAAACTAAAATTACGAAGAATAATCTAAATCTGTAAAAAAAAAAAAATAATAATAATACTTACATAATTATTTAAATTTAAATTGAAAATAATATTCTTTATAATAATTAAATGTTGCTTAAAATATATTGTAAACATATTATACCAGTAATAATACAAGGCATTTCATCATATTATGTCTTTCAATCAACAATTTTTGAAAATAGTTTAAAACATTAACACTACATTCTTAAGAAATAAAATAATATTTAGTATTTATTAAATACATGATTATCAAGTTTATTAATTTATTTAATTAACAATCCCTATTTCTCACTCAATATTTTAAGATTATATTTTTGATTTTAAAATTTTTCGAAAATTCTCAATAGTTTAGCAAAACATAAGGAAATCTATCAAAAAATAAAGTGAAAATGGTAAAATATGCCATAAACTAGATTTTCATGAAATAATTTAGTTTTAACTCCCAAAACTAATACAAGACACAATAAATTTTCAACCATTATCAACAATAGTTTAATACAAAGGCTAATGAAATATAAAGTATGTGTTTCAATCATACAACAAGTAATGCTTTTCTGTTTTTAAAAAATCATGAGCTTAGTTAGTTTCGAATGACGTAGATAAGTAGTGAAAAATTTACCTGTTAGCTGCTATGGTAGCTGCTTCTCGAGTAAGTGATTTCAAATCAGCGCCAACATAACCTGGAGTCAATTCACTCAATTTTTCCAAACTGACTGATGAATCAATTTGTAAATTTTTACACATAAGACCTAACATGGCTCTGCGAGATTGTCTATCTGGTATTCCAAGACAAACTTCACGATCAAACCGACCAGCTCTTCTTAAAGCTGGATCCAAACTATCAGGGCGGTTTGTAGCGCCAATCACAATTACCTTGTCATCATCTTTTAAACCTAAAACCACATTTATATAAATACAATTTTCAATTATACCTAATAGTATTTAAACTGAAAAATCATACTGTCTAAAGATGATAGTAATTGAGCAACAATTCTACGCTCCATATCACGCGAGGTTGTTGCTCTATGAGGAGAAATCGAATCGACTTCATCAATGAACAGAACACATGGAGCCGACTTTACGGCAGTTTCAAACAGTTTTCTCACTCGTTTTTCAGACTCACCACTTATACCGACTACGAGTTGTGGAGCGGCTATATTTATTAAAGGAATCTTCAATTCCTAACAACAGATTAACAAATTCCATATAGGCATGTTAGAATAAAGTAAAAACCTAATCTACTTACTCCTGCAACTGCCTGTGCTAACAATGTTTTACCGCATCCAGGTGGCCCGTGTAACAGAAATCCTTTAGGTGGAGATACACCTAATGTCTTATAAATTTCAGGATACTTAATATGCATGATAAGTTGACATATTTCCTAAACATAAATTTAAGCATACCATAATAAATAAAATTGTATACTCTTTAATTAAAATTATCTGGACACTATTTTATAAGAACTACTATACCAATAGTACTGAATCACAACCAGCTAAGTCGTCAAACGTTACTGTAACTTCTTCCGCAGTACCCAATTGTTGACAGACTTTCTTCATAGGGGTTGGCATTTCATCTATAGTTTTATTTAAATTACTTTTTCTTTTTATGCTTTTATAAGGCATTGCTGGAGTTTTATCTATTACCCAACCAGTCTAAAAATAATTAACAAAGTTAACAATGATCCTGAATTTTAACAGTAATTAAATATGTAATCACCAGATTTTCAGTACCAGGAATACCATCAACTGGTTCAACATTGTCACCATTAGTATTAGTTACATCACATTCAAAAGATTCAACTCTGAAATCACAGTTTATTTCGAAAAAAAATTTGTTTAAAAACTTTTAAATTAAATTAATTGAATAATATATACTCTTGAGCTATTTCTGACGGCGAGTTATTTACATCAGTAATAAACTTGGTTGAGCTTTCTGGCGGATCCAAATCATTTGTGATATCAATATAATCATCACCCGAAGACATTATGTCAATTGTCGAACCTTCTGATGATATGGCTTCCGTCACAGTCTGTTCGTCTTTCATTTGATCTAGTACTACTAGTGCTGAAAATCAAGATTATAATATTATAAATAAATAAATAAAATATTATTTAACCGAAAACCAACCTCTAGCAATTAAATTCGATAATACACCCCAAGGTTTCCTGTTATACTCGGGATATTCTGATCGCAGGGCACTGACGATGAGTTCCTTATCCATAAATCTTCGTTTTCTCGACGATTCCAGGAATTTATTCAAATACTACAAAAAATAAACCGTTACATTTCGGACACTAGCATTCGAAATTATTGTAACTGTGCGTTACCTCGTATCATAAATCAATGTGATTACCTGTTGTACGCGAGGTATAATAGATTTGTCGGAATATTGAACGTCCTGGAATGAAGTTTTCGTCAAATACTTCAGGCTGAAATTCGTTTGCAAGTCATAATTGTATAAACGCAACATTGTGTTTCAGAATGATAATTCGCCCAGATAAAATATTACTGCCGCGTTCGTTTATGCAGTCACGAAAGCATTTAAATTTTTTGTCATCAAAACGAGTACAAAACTAGAGTGTTTGAAAAACTCGCAAGATCTAACTAGGTAGTAGTAGTGATAACGACTGATAACGGACGATGAGCGTAACCATTAACCAGGTATATAACCTCAAAGAGTAATACCACAGAATATACTCTACGCATAGCCTATAATAATAATAATATCCTGGTCCTGTACGAGAAGGATACAAATGTGATTCACGCTCGAATGGTATAAGGATTAAGGATATACCACGCACGCGCGCAACTATCTTCCCTATATTGGCTATATTATAACTATAGTACGGATTTTAAAGCAATAAAAAATTTAAAAAGAACACTTAAAATAAAGAGCAATAGAGCTCAACAAATCTTAAATCTTATAAAAAAAATATACATATTAATTACGAAAAACGTATTATAATTACTTATTAGTTTATAAATGTATAAATATGCTGTTCTTTTTCTTCCACAGTTTGTCTGTAAATTAGATTTTTATTCTTTTTAAGATACCTAATTTATCGAAATTTGTTAAAAAATAGTTACAAAATGATTAACACCTCAATGACGCCGATCTATACGTTCAGGTATTGCAGTTGCAAAACCCACTGTGGGGATAGGTCCTTAATATTACCATAATTTTTAATTAGGTAATAAATACCAGAGAATTAGGTATTCAATATACAATAATTAGATAAAATTAAACTATCAGTAAGTTATAATCATACCTTATCGTGTTAAATTATTTAAATAATTCCATCAATAATCGTGCTTTCTGTTTTATTTTTATTAATTTTTACTCTCAAAATTTGGCGCTAAGTTTCAATAGGAAAAAAAAATGAATTGGATGTGAAATTGGTTAAGAAAAGTTATTGAACTATGTAGATTTTCATGAAACTCCTTAAAAAAATAGTAGTAAAATAGTGGGGGGGTCTACCATAGGTATGTATAGAAAAAATGGTTGTGGGTTAATAAACTTTTTAAACCTGCAATATCTTTTGAAATTGACTTCGGCGCCACTGTAACTCCTATATCATCGGAGTTGCATTGGGCAATTAAATTTATTTTCAAGTTTTCAAAAAAAAAAATCTCCTCAAACTGAATTAATCTTTCAAATACGTTTATTTAGAACACATTTTGAAAAAATGTAACTTATAAGCCAAAAAAAAAAGTGCTCAAAATATTCCAAAAAGCTTTAAAATACAAAAAAAGCAAAATAAAGTCTCGTGAATTTTATTCTAAGTGTATAAATCAAATATAACAGCTTACATAGCTTTGTTTTAAAGCGATAGAAAAAAAAATAAAATGCCTTCAAAATCCGCACTCTAATTATAACCAATATCAACGAGTTCAGATAAATTAAAAGTTTTATAAGGTCAAAAAAATTGGAAAAAGTACCTACTTACAAATTTACTATAAACACCGAAATAAATATTATTAAGAAATCAATTTTAGTTATTTAGCTATAGTTACAGCAATATTTTAGTTTAAACTCCAAAACTAATAGTTATAAGAGTGTGAAACTTTTACCACCAACTACTAAAAATAAACACGCACATACATCATAACAATTTTAAAAACATTTTAACCCATTTCGAATCACTGAACTAAAAATACTAAATATTTAGTTCAGTGTTTCAAACTAAGTATAGAACTGAAAATTTTGGAAATATCTCAAATTTTATTCTATACAATTTTCAATTTCATCTCTTAGTATAATCTTAGTCATTGATTGAATTAAAACTGAAACGGTTGAATGGATTTCGATAAGGTTTACACTGTTAGATAGGCAATTAATCGAGGTAGATTTAAACATTGATAAAAATACATACTTATATTAAATCAATAGAATGGTAGTGTAAACCTGAAAATCGCGTATAAACATATTATGTATAAGCATACTTAAGGTACTGAAAAAATATCAAAAATCGTAGCCTGTAAGCCCCAAATTTTTATTTTTTAGCCATTTAAAGTTAGAATTTGTATTAAACTGGTCATTTTTACATAAAATTATATATTTTTTTAATTACAACCTCATATTTTATTTTATTTCTTAATCTGTCGCGTGTTTTTTATATTAATTGACAGTTGGTTCAATGAATAATTTATTACAAGCAATTAAAGATCAAATGATGGTTAATCCAAACAAACAGCAGTTATTCTTTTCCTTTTTAATTAAATATAATTTGTTTAAATTGAAGTCTCGCTCCAGTCATTGCATTGAAGTAATAAGAAATGATTTCCTTTAAAATTTGACACATCCATCGAATTTCACCTGAGATGCGAAGTGATATATGATTTTAGATTCTGAACGAAGTGAAAAAGCTTATGATTTTACAATGATGTTTATTTTTTCTTATTTTTTTTATACTTTTTCGTATAGAAATACTTATCCGAAAAATTCGATCAGTATCTCTATAGAACCGGAATCACACCCAGATGGTACTTTAAAGAGGTCATTTTTCCAATTTCTCAATGCTTTTTCCAAAAACGGGGAAAAACTGACGAAAAATTGACAAAATACGCAATTACCGAAATTTCCGTAAAACTGAAAATTACTTTTTGACATAACTTCTAAAATAACGCAGCAGCTAGAGACCTGAAATGTTCACCGACCACTAAAAATATTTACGAGAACATGTCATAAAAATTTCAAAAAGATTTGATCAATTTTGACTTAAGTAAGGCATTTTGAAAATTTCTCATTTTTTGTTAGTTTTTATGTAATAAAATTTTTGATTTTTGATATTAAGACTTGAAAATTTAAACACTGACATATATGTCTAATTGACCTGAAAAAATCTCGAAAATCGTTACTGAGTGGAGGGGCTCACGCCTTTAGGGGCATGCTAACGGGCTCACCAAAAAACGATAGTTAAATAGTCTTTGGACATTTCACCCCTGCCCCAGGGCCCCACGGATTCAGGGGATCCATTATCACAGCTTTCTTTCATCATATCTCTCTCTTCTTCTCTTCTGTGTTAGATTGGTTAAGTAGGTTAGGTTAGGTTGGTTAGGTACCTGTTGCCGCCTGTCTGTCTTTTATAGCCTGTCATCAGCTGTCGTCTGCAGGTCCTAAGCCTGGATACAATGTGAAGACAAACTTCACTTGGTACCTATTTATTATTTTAGATTCTGAACGAAGCGAAGCTTTTTTTTCTGTGTACAACTTTTCTTATAGATATACTTGTCCAAAAGTTTCGATCAGTAACTTTTTGAAATCGGATTTGCCTCTAGATTGTACTTTAAAGAGGTCATTTTTTGAATTTCTCAATTCTTCAATTTTTTTTTTTTTTTTTTTTGAAAAAACT